>PVIU01019222.1:0-36922 GCA_004026605.1 Ondatra zibethicus | reverse complement strand
GATATTCCACACGGCTTCCTTGGTCAGGGGCAATGTTCCACATGATATTCCACACGGCTTCCTTGGTCAGGGGCAATGTTCCACATGATATTCCACACGGCTTCCTTGGTCAGGGGCAATGTTCCACATGATATTCCACACGGCTTCCTTGGTCAGGGGCAATGTTCCACATGATATTCCACACGGCTTCCTTGGTCAGTGGGCAATGTTCCACATGATATTCCACATGGCTTCCTTGGTCAGTGGCACAATGTTCCACATGATATTCCACATGGCTTCCTTGGTCAGTGGGCACAATGTTCCAACGTTTAGAAAACATGTAAACCAAAACTTTCCTAAAGGACACATCCCTTACACCCTCTAGAAGGTGGTAAATCAAAGCCTAGATTGAACTGTTGCTCACCCGTTCTTGAATAACCTTCTCCAGCCTCTTGAACAGGGTGTTATAATCTCCTAGGTCTAAGCCATAAGGTCTAGACTGCAGCTCAGCATTCCCCCGCTCCCTGGCAAAGACTTCTTGTAGGGCCCACAAAAGCTCCTCACTCCACGTAAGGTGTGCTTCCAAAGATTCCTGTGGACAAGAAACCAGAGACTCAGTGCAGGACTGGGGTGCAGGCTCTGTGGCAGAGGCTTGCCTAGAATGTGCAAGGCACCTGCTTTAAACTCTCACCCTCACCGCACACGCACGCTCACACGCACACAGTCTGTGCTTTATCCGGGCCTATTTTGTCTATATCATATTTTTCATTTTGGGTACCAGCTGCTAAAATGGTGCACCTTCTCACAACATTCTGGCCAGAACTCCAAATAAGAACTTTGAAAAACCCCTATTGACTACTCAGAAATCATTTACAATTATACTAGACAGTAATCTTAAAACTTAACCATCACTTTACAGGATCCCATAAAAAGAACAACGCCCCCCAATGATAGTAGAAGTAATTCTAGAAGATCACGAACCCTCTCCCAACAATATTGTCCTCAAGGTTGGGGACACCATCTAGAGGTTGATTATAACTTGTATAAGATAGAGGTCTAGGGTGAAAACTATGTAGGCCCAGAGTTTAAAAAAAAAAAAAAGATTACTGGGATAATAGATAATTTAGTGTGAACTTATTCACACTAATAATAGTGGGTAATAGAGTGAATACTTGTGAACTACTACTTAATGGACAATATATATTGGTATGTTTTTTTGTATATTGATACAAGTTCAAATTATATTTGTTATTTCTGTTTACAATATTTATATACCTATGCAAAGTTATTATGTCAGATTATATGCATGCATGTTTCTACCTCTGTTTAAGACATTTTGTATGCTGATACAATTTTTAGGATATATTTTCATATTGCATTATATAGTCCTACCTCTGATCAAGATACTTATACACTGTTTACATTTTGAGGTTATTTTCCTTATTTACTGCACAGTTGTTTACAAATTATTTAATATTATGATATGAAGTCTTAGTCTTTAAGTTATACAGTTATTAAGTATTACAGGTCTATAGTTATTCATGTTTGTTATACATGTAGTCAAATTAATTAGGTTCTTTAAATACATGGAGATTGTATTCTGCCTAGATAGGTAATCTTCAATCACTTCAAAGATCTGTAAAACATGGCATTTAAATAACTTAGTGTTCTGTTGATGTGAGACACGATTGCTCCTGACAGCACCAATCTAGTCCCAAAAGATTGCTGAGCGCCAAAGATACTCCACTTGGAATTTGTTTTCTTCTTGGCACAATTGGCTTTGGGCAAGGAACTGCCTATATCTCAACCACTGACAAAGCACATGGTTATCTGGAAATGAATAAGCAGGACACAAGGAAAGGGACTACCAAACCTTGCCAAGACAGGGTAAGATGGTTCTGAAAATTTTTCTGCCTCTGAAAATGGTCTGTCAGTTACGGTAGGACTTACCAAAGTTGGTTGCTTCAACACTGCAAATGATATTTTGGGTGATTGCTCAGGTAGCCAATTGACTCTGACATTACTGCACATTTTGGAAGCTGCTTGATTGCACTTCCTGCCTACTCAAGTAATATTCTCTCCCTTCTCAGGCCTTCCTCTCATGATTTAGCCAAGCCATTTCTGATGCAAGACTTAGACTCTTTAAAATAGAATGTTAACTAAACACTTAATATGTGTTCCTTGTTTAATATTATTTATGTTGGTTGTAATTTTATACTTGATATCTGTTCCTGTTGTATATAGTTTTGTATTGGGTTTGGAACTCTCTTATTTAGTCAAAAGGGGGAGGTAATGGGGAATCTCTGTCAGCCAATGAACTTTAATAGGTGGGACCAAGTTAGGGGTGTGACCTTTTGGGTACCGGGATTAAAATGCTGGGTGACCCAGGGTTTGCTCTCTCTCTGTGGTTCCTGTGCTACACAGCTGAGCTTGGACTTCTTGTTCCTGTTTTGTGAGTTTGCCCCTTATAATAAAGAAAAAATATAATTGGTCTATCTTGTAGCTAGCCTGGTATTTCTTGACCTGAGATAACATACATACACATACACACATACATGGTGTGGGACAATGGTCTGTATTCTGTCAATTATATTTTAAATAAATGCTGATTGGCCAGTAGCCAGGCAGGAAGTATAAGCGGGACAACCAGACAGGAAATAGAGGCGGTCAATGAGAACAAGAGAATTCTGGGAAGAGGATTCTGCAGCCACAGAAGAAGCAAGATGTAACTGCCCCGCTGAATAAGGTACCGAGCCACGTAGCTAACAGAGACAAGTATAATGGGCTAATATACGTTGTAAGAGTTAATAAGCCTGAGCTAATGGGCCAATCAGTTTATAACTAATGTAGAACTCTATGTGATTTCTTTGGGACTTAATGACTGCGGGAACCGGGCAGGACAGAAACCTCAGACAACACACACACACACACACACACACACACACACACACACACACACACACAGAGGTATGTAGGGAAGAAAGGTAGAATGAATCTAAAAGAGGGGTGGGGTGAATATGATCAAAACATGTATAAAATTCTCAAAAAATATTAATAAAATCTTAATGATGGTAGGAGTGGCTGAAGAGATGGCTCAGTGGTAAGAGCACAGTGGATGCTCTTCCAGAGGACCCACATATTAGCTCACAACTGTCTGTAACTCCAGTACCACTGGATCCAACTCCTCTTCTGGCCTCTGTGGGCAGCAGGCACACATGTGGTGCGCAGACATACATGCAGACAGAATGCTCATACACATAAAATAAATTGATTAAAAATACTGATAATCAGGGGCTGGGTCCTGGTCTGGGAAGGCCCGGAGCTATATGGAGCTGCTTTGCTGGGTGTTTTGTGCTTCCTGGGGCTCCGGCCAGGAGCAGACATGCTGACCAAAGACACAGCGACATGCCCACATTATAACAGGTCCTAGGCCTATATGTAGCTCTGCTGCTGTACTTGATTCACTTACTGAATCAGCAATTTCCTACCTTCTCTCTTCTGTCGGCTGTCACCTCCAAAAGGGCCTGCCTGTCCCTTGGAAGGCCATCCAGGGGTTCACGTGGTTCACCCTTGCTCAGCGAATTAGGGAGGTCTTGGTTCTCTGATAAGGCCAGGATCTGGTGGCTCTCATCAAATACCATCTGCAGCAAAGCCTACAGCAGAAAACACACGTCAGGAAGGGGGACAGAGCAGCACAAACTTACCACCCACACAGTGAACTACCACCACCTCAATTCATTAACTGAGAATTAAAAAAATTATTTTATTGTTAGGTTGCTTAAATACTAAAAACCTCTCTTCGATGGTCTGTACCATAGAAAATTTGGAAAGACACAAAGAAATAAAACATAGATCAGTTATTCCAATTCCCGTGTGTGTGTCCTACACATATATGTATAGAGACCAGTGTGTTCCTCAATCACTCCTCACCTTATTTTTCAAAACGGAATCTCACCCTTAACTTGGAGCCCGCTTCAGGAACTTCAGCTACACCACTGGCCAGCAAACCCCAGGGACCTCCTGTGGCTGACCGCCCCCTGCTGACGGGTACGGGGGGCCCTGCCCTGATTTATATGTTAGGATCACCCTCAGACCCTCACGCTACTGTGGAATTTCTGAATACTCTCCCCAGTTCCTTGGTTTCCATTCTGAAAGCAATAAAGTTTTACTTTAATATAATTTCAGAGTTCTTAAGAACATTAAAATGGCTGTATCTACTGGTGGGGTTAGAGAGATGGCTCAGCAGTTAAGAGTGCTAGCCGGTCTATTAGAAGACACAGGTTCCGTTCCCAGGACCCACATGGCACCTCACAACAAGCTGCAACTTTAATCAGGGGGTCTGACAACCTCTTGTAGCCACCATGGACAAGAGGCATACAAATGGTATACAAACAACTCGCAGGCAATTCACAACCATCTATAATACGATATGATGTCCTCTTCTGGCGTGCAAAACACCCACACACAAAAAAGTTTAATTAGGTATGATGGCTCAACCTACCATTTCAGTACTAGACAGGCTGAGTTAGAGGTCAGGCTGGGCTACACAATGAGACCATGTTTCAAAAAAAAAAAAACAAAAAAACCCAAAAACCATTGTTTTGAGATACTTCTATTATTTTATTAAGACACCATGCTGGCATGATACCATTTACTTATCTAGCCATGTTGACAAGAATGTCTTTGGCATAAATGGCATACCTGTTCAATGGCAGCAAATAGCCTTTCTCTCTCTGAAGAAAACAGAACACAGACACAACAAGGACAAGCCAGTTCTGAGACGCTCAAGTAAGATGCTTAAAGGTCCCTTACCTAGGGGAACACCACCACCTGTGGGACTGGCATAGGACCACAGAAAATGGCCTTCAGGTGGAATTCCCATGACTGTGGTGGCTCAGGATGAGTGTGCCCACCAACGGGCTAAGGCTGAGCACTTGGATAGGTGTAGGTGTAGGCTAGCGAAGAAGGAAGGGACAGGCCTTTCATCTCACTGTGGGCTGACAATGCTCTTGGACTATAGCTCTTGGCTCTTACCTTCATGTGCTTTGCGTGGATTTCCTTCTCCTTCATTGCTCCTGGGGAGGGGACAAATCTTCCAGAGAGAGGAAGGGCATCAGCAGTTGCAAGACTGGTGGTGGGAGTCTCGGATCCTCCTGAGCCCACAGTCAGCATCAGAGCACTGCTCGGGCCATTGCCTAGGAGCACGCAGGGTCAGGAGCCGAAGCCACAATATCCATTTTCAACTACAGTTACAGCCACTCATGCCACATGAAACACTGATGTGCACCAGGCAAAGGTGGTAAACAAACTCATAAAACACAAACAAGAGGAAGAAGAGTAAGGAAGGAAACACTGCTTTGCATGTTTGATGTGTTGTCTGTGACTCAAACATGAAGCTCACCTCCTTACATGGCTGTGTACCTGGTAACCCTCACTGACAACTGCATCCCAGAAAGGACTGAGGAGCAACCAGACTATACCTCAGGTCTAGGTACTTCACACCCAGCACAGGGACCAAGAATACAGCGGACAGGGTACCAAGCCTAGCGGAGGTGGGAGCGGTTGGATGGACTGCAGCATCTGGTCTAGAAAGGTAAATGTGTCTGACTTGACATGAGGTGGGGCACGAACAGCACTGAACACAATCCAGACTTGTGGCACCAGTCAGGAGCTTCACAAGCTCTTGGGAGCATATAAGCTGGATCTTCAGGCCTCTAGCCTACAGAAACACACTGGCTGGCCAATGAGGTACAGTAGGGTCTGGTGCCCGGGAGAGAATTCTCCCACCAGTGCCCAGCCTATAGGGACGCAGCGGATCTCCACTTTAAGGAAAAGTCACTCTACAGTCTCGGCCGGGCAATGGAAATATTAACACTAAAATATCCTGGGGAAAAAAGCGCAGCAACAAAAGGAAATCTTAATATGTACAGAGAAAGCCTGGACACTTTCTCAAGCATGAGGTAGGAAAACCAGAGTGGACAGCCAAGAACTCACAGCCTTTACATGCTAACACTCACAGAGATGGACACAGGAACACATACCTCCAAGGCTGACAAGAGGAGTGAAGCAAGGGGAATTTGTGCTATGTTTAGATGCTATTTTATTTATTTTTATTCATTTATTTTTGTTTTGTTTGAGACGGATCTCTAAATCACCGAGATGTGCCTGCCTCTGCCTCCCAAGTACTAGGATTAAAGGCGTGTGCCACCAGGCCTGGCTAGATGCTATTTTAAATAGCAAAGGTGGTTTGAAGCTACATCAAATACTAAAGCACAGATGTCCCCAGGGAATGCTGAACCCAAGCTGGGGGCTGGAAAGAAGTCAACTAAGGAATGCAACACAGATCCCTCAGCTGCTTAAGCCATATGCTCGAACTGAGTAAATGGAAACTCAATTTTAAAAGTTTCTTATGTTAGCATTTTACAAATATTAAATTGCTAATGAACAACATTTCATTATGATCTCATTCTTTAAAATTCTTGAAAGAGACAATGATGATCTGAAACACCCTACATATACTGACTTGGAAAATGATAAGCAATTACAGGACAAATTGAGAATATAGATGATCAAAGTTTGGCCCAACATCTTTAATAAAACTGAACCCAAAGAACCTGGAGAAAGGGAACAAGGACAGTAGATCAGAAATACAGAACAACATTTACACGTCGCCAAGACTCTTCTAGAAACAGCTACCCTCTGCAAAAAAGGACCTGGCAACTGTAGCCCTGGGGTCCAAACTGACCCCACTAATTCCCTGATGTGATGACGCCATAACCCATACTCAACCTCAAGAACAAGCCAGACCCTGTGAACAATTCCCACTTCTGTGTTTTGCAAATGTTGGTGTTTAAAGCCCAGCGAGGGACAAAAGGATTGCTCCACATGCAGACTGGGGAGGGCAGGAAAAGCTAAGACCTGACCTGCTCTTTTCTCCCGTCTATCTGTGAAGGACACCTACTGGGACAATTGGTACAATCTGCTTCAGATCCAAGAACATGATAAAGTACAGGTGCTATGCACTGTGCTGAGACCCTGACTTCAAAACACACAACGACATTCTTAGGAGACAAACAGCAGCATGTTGGCAACTTATACTCAGGGCACAAGTAGGTGACAGAGCTTAGACAACAAGGAAGCCATGGTAGAATCTTTAGACTCTTCCGAATCCTAAAAACATGCACGCACATGCATAAACGCACACAAACACATAATAAAAATAATCAGGAAGATTGACTCACTTTTCCCACTCCCATCACTTCTTCTTGCTAATTCATGAAGGGATGTTAATAATTCTTGAGAATCAAAAGATGTTACAATAAAATCTTCGACATCCTTCTCCTATTCAGACAGGCACATTTGTAGTCAAACAACAGTAAATAACAGGCGGAAACTCATTAAGGTCAGAACATATCAGCTTCCCACAGAGAACCCAGCTCGAAACACTCAGAACATGCGGATGTGATGGAGATGCTGGAGCCACGTGCTGCCCACAACTCCATCAGCACGAGGGATGTTTTTAAGGGGGAGAAACGGCTCCATGAGTAAAGGCACCTGTAGCCTGAGGTGAAGCATGGGACCCATGTGGCAAAAAGAAAAACGTTTCCCACAAGATGTTCTCTGGCTTCCATGTGCCGCGCACAAACACACAATAAATAAAATGTATTTTTTTTTAAAAAGACACTATAAAAAATAACCTTTATAAGTAGCCACTAGCAAATACCTCAGATACTTAAAATATGAGCATAAATGATAGTGTATGGATCTTAGGTAACATGTATTCCCCCAAAGAATTTTCATATAAAAGTATCTCAAAATAGAAAAATATAATCAAACTAAAAAATAGCAAATTGAAGTGTTCTTAAACGGAATCAGCATCACATACATAACAATGCATTAAGCACATGGACTATTACTATAGATAAACCTAGGGCTGTGGCTATGGCTTAGCCAGTGGTGTGTGTGCATCCCCACCTCCAGCATCCACAGGAAAACCCAGGTGAGGTGGCACGGATCTAGAATCACTGCACTTGGAAGGTGGAGACAGGATTCCTGTGGCTCGCTGGCCAGCCAGCCCAGCCCAAACAGGAAGTTCTGGCTCAGAGAGGGACACCATCTCATGATAAGGTAGAAAGAAACCCTGACATTGACCTCTGGCCTCCACGTGTACGCACACACACAAAATCTAAACCGTTTCAGACAAGTCCTTTGGTGAATTACATAAGAATTAGAACCGTGCTACTCAGAATCAACACGAGTATAGACACACTACGTATATTTCTGAGGATGACAATTAACCTTCATGTTTCAGATATGACTAACATGGTCTAAATGCCCCTAAAACAGTCACATGTAGGACTGATTTCTTCTGGAAAACCAGGTTCCTCAGCACCTAGGAGGCACCTACAGTCAAATGAGCCAACAATAGCCTGGCTGTGATGTATCCCTACGAAAACCCTGACCACCCACAAATGCTGGGAGTGTGGGGAAACACCTACCGCAGCTGGCATCTCCACATGGTGGTTCTCAGCCGAAGGAGCCACCACCCACAGCGGGGCCTGTCCTGCTGCTGACCTGCCCGGGTAACAAAGCAGCCCTGACGCATCGGCCAGCAGCAGCGAGTCCGTCCAGCCTTGGGAGGAGGTGTCCACACTCTGCAGGCTCACTGTACCTGTGTGGGGCGTCAGGGACAGGCTGTGCTGGGGCTCAAGGCTTGAGTCCTTCCGGAGGACCTCAGGGGAGCTCCAGGAAGACAGGTCCAGGGCCCTTACTGGGTCCTTGTGGGGCTCAGCCTCCTCAGTGTGGAGGGAGTCAGTGTGCATGCTGATTTGAGAGGAAAGAGGTCCGCCTTGTAGTGTTAATGTTTCTTGAGGGGGAAAACTTGGCACTTCACTTTGGGCCAACAAATCCTGATTTTTAATTACATCAATTACGTCCCACGTGGTTTTAGCAATATTAAATCCATCAACAGGAGGGGACACACTGCCTTCTTCATTGTTATGACAATCATTACTGGAACCATTTTCTGATAGGTTTGGCTGCGGTAATTTAGGATTTTCCGTGCTGGTGTCCCTAGAGGCCATGGAACGCACCAGGTGGTTCAGTTTCTCCTGAAGTTGTTTCACCTGGGCTATGAGAGTAGCACTGCCCAGCTGACAAGCTTCTGGTTGCTTTTCCTTAGCCTGCGAGTGAAGAGAACACACCAAGTGATGATGCAGTTGAGTTACGATACACCCCACTATTATCTCTCTAGAGTTATGATACACCCCACCATTATCTCTCTAGAGTTACGATACACCCCACCATTATCTCTCTAGAATTTCTCAACTATTTTCAGACAGTGAGCACCTATGAGTAGGATCCATGAGGAAGCCTCCAGACACTAAGATGTCAAGTTTATTTAATGTCATGAAAAAACAGTATTAAAACTTAAAAGTTTTTTTGTTTTGTGTTTGTTGGTTTGTTTGCTTGTTTTTGCCTAACAAACCATAACCAAGGACAGTGCTGATTTACTAAGACTCAAGGTCTTGGTCTGTTCTTTCTTTTTCTTTTGTTTTGAGGAAAAAAGGGACTAGAAGGTTCTATATCCAAACACTGGAAAACAAAAAAATGTAATTGCTGTAATGAATGTGGAGTTTCCTTATCAGCACGTACCTGGCACTGTTTGTGATGCCACAGGGCTGAGCACAGGGAGAGTCTGCTGTAGCAAGCTGGCAAGAGCTTTTGCATAGAATGTGTTCCCTGACTGCTCAAAGGACTCTTGAGATGGATAGAAACATCTCTCAGAATCACAGCCCACCCAGATCCTGCTCTTAGCCTGGGTCCATCCAAGTGTGAAGTCCTAAGTCTTTCATGTTCTAAGACACAAATGTACATGTAGTGCATGCAGGAGTGTTGCAAGGGTTCTGGGCTTCCACCATGTACACAACGCTCACGTCAGAGGGGCCATCACGGTCTTTCAGGTGTCCAGTGCCACATATATACTGAAAACAACCAGCTTCAAGAGTTGTTTGGGGCCTACAGATGGCTAAGGAATCATGGCCTGTTTTGTAAACATCCACAAATAGGCACGGGTACACACACACCAGGATGAACTTGCTCTAACAGAGGCACTGGTGGCGTGACACATCCTACACTTCTAGGACAGGGAGCAGCCCCTTGACCTGAGGGCCGACCGAAGGCGAGGGCTGCTGTCACCTGCTTCCTCATGAAATCATGACCCTGCAACAATCCAAGGTTCCCCAAGGGGCCCTTCTTTCCTAAAGTAAAAACTGACCTTTCATAGAGTACAAGATGGGGGGGATAAGGCTCAAAAACAAATCTCAAGACTTTCAAAGTTGGAAAGACACTGGAAGGGACAATGGAAAGGTAAAAATCTCAAGGATGGAGGGTGGGGCAATTTGGTCTTCACATGAACAAAACATCTACTCGCATTACGGGAAACATGTATCTTTAAATAAAGCTGGATGAGGAGAATTAATATAACAGGGATATGGACTCAGGGGAGATTCCACTATATGGATGCAGTCTATGGGATACTCTCACCCCTGGCTAAACAACCCTCTGTTGTGATGCACACCCCTGTGCTGAGTCTCGCCCCAGCTGAGGACAGGCAGACCCAGCAGGCCTTACCCCAGGTAGCATTCACCAACTCCGCCAACCAGCCCACGCACCTGCATCCCTTCCAGCACCTCGTTGTCATCCTCCAGGCTCAAAGGCATTGCATTCTTCACTAAAAGCATCTCTGCCTCCAACCACCTCTGGCAGACTGACAGCACCGACATCACACTTTCCGCCTTGTGGAGACTGGCATCCTTTAGTGTCACGAGGACTTTGGCAGGCTGTAGATTATCCTGGACCAGAGGAAACAGAGAGAGCTTCTAAAGCTAGAGCTGGGTTAGTCAGGGACCCAGGTGCAGCCTGGCTTCCCCTCAGACACCTGAGCACTCATGCCGCACAGCAACGAGCAGAGACACCAAAGGGAAGGGGCTTCAGCGGCTGCTCGCTACCCACCACTGCGGCAGGCACATCAAGCTGAGGACTTAGGGAGGAGGACGCCTGTGGTGGGCGCCACAGAGCAGAGCAGCTGGGGAAGGGGCAGCTAATCCCGAAAGTTCTGGTCAAAGTCAAACTGGAACTTTTATTTTTTGAAACAGGGTTTCTCTGTGTAACAGTCCTGGCTGTCCTGGAACTCACTCAGTAGACCAGGCTGACCTCGAACTCAGAGAGATGTCTGCCTCTGTCTCCCGAGTGCTGGGACTAAAGGCGTGAGCCACCATTTAATAAAAGAACATTTAAAAGGCACCTTGGGTAGGACCTTCTGTTCCAAAGTGAAATGAGCTTAAAATGGTTTCCACGGGATAGGATTATTAAAAGCAAACCATTTGATTGGAGACACAACAAAACCCCATGAAATTAATGCCAAGAGACCTCTATGTCACTACACACAGTACCCAAACTTTAAAAGAACTGGTTTAAGAAGCTGGCGTGACCCCAGTAGGATTCACTGGAATTGATGGCCCAAGTGACCCAAACTCCAGGCTCTCATCTCTACCCTGTTAAGAGCCACTGATGACACAAGAGCCCAATGTCCAGACTAAAAAGAAGTCACTAAAGTTAAGACAGAAGCCTTGGAGGATGATGATGACAACCCAGCATCCTGCCTGGCCCCAGGGCACCCCCCACCTCCAGCTCCAAAACAGAAAGCTCCCTACTGTAGCCCCCAATGATGGAGGCCTACCTGTGGAGCCGAGCTGTGGGGCACCAAGGCCAGCCCCGTGCTGACACTGTCCTGTTCCAACTGACCGTCATGTTTCACCTGTGCATCCGCACAAGGGGATGAGCAGCCAACAGATGCTACGTGAGCCTGCCGCTGGTCCAGCTCCACCTGGCAACTCAGGAAACGCCGGTGCAGCACTTGCAGCTGGTGGCTGAGGCGAGTGCACTGCATTCGCAGCTGCTGGAGCTCAGGAGGCTCATCTGGGATGGCCAAGGTGTGCTGTTCCAGAGCATGACAGAAGTGTGTCAAAGCCAAGAGGATGGTTTCCAGCTCAAGGGAATGAGCTACTTTCCACTTCTTGATGGTGTCAATTTCTAAATCTCTCTGCACAATGACTGCTTCCTTTGCCTTCAGGATAGCTTCAAATTCTTGGATCCGGGAGGCCATGCCTTCAACCTCAGCCTCTCTGAGGGCCACACAATGTTCTAGGTCAGCCAAGCGTCTTGCAGCAACCTCCTCTGCATCTTGTAGACGCTGCTGCAGTGCCTCCAGGACTTGGCTATGTCCATGTGCCTGGTCTGCCAGAAGCTGGCCAAAGACCTCCTTGGCTGCCTGTGCAGCTTCCAGCTCATTCTGTAGGTCCTTTTCACGCTGGTCTTCTGCGTGGAGGCAGGACAGCTCATCATGCAGACTGTTAGCCTGGTGATCACTGAGTTCATGCACCTTGGGCCCCATAAGGGTCAGCTCACTCTGCAGCTTCTCGATGACTTCATGGAGCTGCTCAATTTCTTCTGCTTTATTCTTCTGTAATTGTTCTTGGTCTTCCCGCAGATTTTCGATGATGGCTTTCAGCTCCTCAATCTCAGAGTTTCTGCTGGGTACAACCTAAAGAGGAAGCACATGTCGTAAGGCAGTCATGAACGCATTAGCCTGAGAGCCTCTCCTTCCCAGTACAGAGTGCTGTAATTAAAAAATGGCGCGTGCGAGAAAGACACCATACAACAGAGTTCACGTGGAAGGGGGGGCTATTAGGGGAAAGGGAACATAAGAAGGGAGAAGAGGAGGGGGGAAGATGGACCTGTGGGGACAGGAGCAGCAGAAGAGGAGAGAGAGGCAGAGGGCAAGAAGGAGAGACAGAGACACAGGCAAAGAAGCAGAGAGAAAGATAAAGGAACAGACAGAGGGAAAAAGAGTGGGGGGAGGAGGGCAGGGCCCTTTTAAAAGGGAACTAGCAAATGTGCACAAGGTGCTCTTAGTGGCTGCAGCTGAGGATGTAGCTTGCCAGAATCTCAAGGGCAGGCCAGTGCGGATAGATGTCTGAATACTAACACATAGAGGCAGAGAAGCACAGAGACAGGAATAAGCCAATACTATCCTCAGATGGATTTGTAAATCCAAACACACTACGCCTACTCTTTGGGTACAGAAAAAGGATGCCCACAAATCTCAACATAGCATATGTTCCCTACCCCAAAGCTCTGGGTTTAAACTCAGAAACTCTAGTTTCTCTTCAGCTAAGGGTAATTACTGCCTTATATTCTTCTGTGCCTACTCACTGGGTGAACACTGCACACACAGCAGCCAGTTCTAGCCCTGTCTGTCCCTCCAGCCGTCTGGGCAAACACTGCACACACGGCAGCCGGCTCTAGCCCTGTCTGTCCCTCCAGCCATCTGGGTGAACACTGCACACACGGCAGCCAGCTCTAGCCCTGTCTTTTTGACACGAATCTCGTCACCAGCCATGGAAGAGAACACTCACGCTGTGCTGTCTAACCAAGCCCCCAGGTAAGCCCTCCGCTCTCTACTACACGGGTCCCCTCTTCTACTTGGGAGAGAAGGCTTGTAGGTACTTTGTGGTGGCCTCGGCATTTACACAACCAACATACATTTATTTCTCCAGGCAGATCATAGTTTACCTTTAAGCCTACCTTCTCCTCTTCAGGTTCTTGGAGGCTGTCAACAGCAAGATTGTTTTGTTTATCTAGTTTTAAGTTCAGATGTAGCATTTCTTCATGTTTACTTACTAAGTCATCTTTGTCGTTTTATTTTATTTTTCGATACAGGGCTGTGTAGCCCTGGCTGGCCTGGAACTTCCTTAGTAAACCAGAATGGCCCTGAACTCAAGAGATCTGCCTGCCTCCTGGGTGCTGGAATTAAAGGCATTGTCACCACACCCAGCTAAGTCATCTTTGATCTTTTCTTGCCGTTCTTTTAAATCCAAACTTTTTCATCTAAGAAGTGTTGGAAATTATCTAATATTATGGTTGAATTAATAATTATTAAAGCAACTTTGGAAGATCTCAAAGAGGAGGTATTATCCTATAACGACATTCATTTGGTCACAATGTGGCTACCTGTTTTTGTATAGTCAACTTTCAGGCAGAAGTGCTCAGGGCCGTGAGGGGACACGGGGCTACAGCTAGGCAGTCCCAGACAGCTCATGTTACTTACCTCATTCTCACGCTGCAGGAGTGCTCTCTCTGTTAGTTCTGGTTGGGTTTCAGGACCCCTAGAAGGGCTGTCCTGAGAGGGCACAGGAAACCCAGCTTCGTCCGCCCTACACTGTGGTACAGGAGGTAGCAATAAGTCACTCGGGTGCTCTTGCTTTAGCACCTCTTTATCCTATTTTGGGGGGAGGGGTGAGAATGGATATTTATTTTAGGCAAACAAGGAATTGAGGACCTAAAGAATCAATTATCATAAAGATCTAAGTCATAACGCAGAATCCTGTGGAATGGGCTCATCTGTAGATCCCTGCACTCAGTGGGTCTCCAGACTACACACGCTCAACAGAACCTATCTGAGCTCATGCTAGGTCCACCTGGTGAGGAAAGCCAGAAGAGTGTGCCTCTGCCTCCTGTGAGACTCCTAGTAAGTGTCCACTAAGATAGTACCAATTTTAAAACTACAAGGGAAAAGACAAAAAATAGGGCGTGCTGGACAATATATCCAAATGCTGACCATTAATGCAGGGAAGCTTCTAAGGGGTTAAGAGATGCCTCATCACGCATATGGCAGCTCACAACTGTCTATATTCTGGTTCCAGGGGATCTAAGGACTGGATCTCTTCTGGTCCTTGAGAGCACTACATGCATGTGGTGCAGTCCTCCATGCAAGCAAAAACCCCATACACATAAAATACTGCAATAATTTCTTTTAAAAGAAAAGAAAGGTTTGAAAGACCATTCACTGTGGTATAAATGCTCACAAAATTTTAGGGACTGATGAATCTGGCATACAACGCCTGGTAAGTGGTCCAGTATGGGAAGAACAATGGAAAGTTTCTATCCCTTAATATTTAATAAGCTCAGTGAGTGTCAGGTCAAAAAATAAGGTAGCAACAGCCCTGAAGCAAGCTGCAGGAACTGTGCAGAGCAGGGCAGGAATCCTGTAGACATGGCTAGACACAAGTTCCGAGAAAGCAAGGAGGGGTACAGGCAGGTGCCAGTCTCCTGGGGAGTTCAAGTTCCCAACAGTGCTTTTGAAAACCAGACAAACTGATAAGAACTCCACTGCCACCCTTCAAGCAGGATTCGTGTCTCACGCCAGCTACCAACTGCTGAGTAACATTTCTCCTTGGGGCTCACTTTTCAAGCAATGATCCAAAGGAAAAACAAAGAAAAAAGAAAAAAAAAAAAAGGACACAACTGATTCTAGGCAACCAGACAGTTCTATTTTGACAAAACTTGCCCATAGCCCTGAAGCCACTGGGGGCATCTGTCTAGGCTTACTACAGAGCCCCCAAAATACAAGTCCCGTTTTAGTCTCATGCCACATGTCCAAGAGACCCAACACTTCTTTACCCTATGAGCTGATCCACAAAATGTACGACCCACCCACAGTTCATCACCCCCGGGTTGGTGCTTTGCTCCAACTAGGATGCACGGGACTTTACTTTGAATTCTTCCATGTGTCTTTTCTGTTTCTCCAGTTCTTCCTGGAGCTGGGCCATTTGTCTTTGTATGCTAACATTTGTCTCCTCGAGACGTTTAATTTCTTCTTCTTGGATTAACAATTGTTGATCTGCAAAATCTTTCTTTATGACCAATTCATTAAATCCATCTAATTTTTCTCTCAATTTTTCTTGTAACAATTCAACCTAAACACAAAAGCAAATGTAGAAGGAACGTAACAGACAGTTAAAAAATCTTGCAAATAAAACTGTCTATAACAAACCAACTAAGGCGTGATGTACTATGCAACCTACAGGCAGATCAGCACAGTTGTTTAAGGACAAAAAAGAAGCACAACTAAACAGAATATGAACTCAAATGCATTAGTAAAATAAAAATTATTTTGACAGAAAAGAACAGAATACTACAGGGACTGAAGAGGTGGCTCAACAGTTAAGAGCATTAACAATTTCCAGAGATCCCGAGTTCAGTTCCCAGCAACCACCTGGTGGCTCACAACCATCTATGGATCTGATGCCCTCTTCTGGAATGCAGGCATGTATGCAGATACAGCACCTTACACATAAATCTTAAAAAAAAAAAAAAGAAAGAAAGAATGGCCTCTGCTTTAGCAGTTAAAATAAAAAAGAGCGACAACTTGAAAGGAACAAAGAGAAGAAGAGCGATAAACCTGTTCTAAAAAGGGACACAAAAAGGAGCAGGTTCCAGGACAGGTGCCCAAAATACAGAGAAACCCTGTCTTGAAAAACAAAAACAAATAAAAGAGGTGACACATAATTTCAGTTCTAAAATGCTAAACCAGGAGCCTGTACCTTCGAGCCAGATCCTGCAGCCTGCATGAGGCCACACCCCCTACAGCTCTCTCTGGAAGTCAAAAAGTCATCAGTGCTGTGCCCTGGCAGCTCCATGCTTTTTGTCATACACACATCAAGTTGAACGACATCATGTGATGTGAAATTCATGCCACGGCTACAAAGCTGTAAAGAACCTAGTGTTTCCTTTGTCCAAGAGCTCTTGAGATTCTTCAGGGATGCTGCCCATGGTGAGAGACTCATCTGCCCACCTCATCCCTCTCAGGAAGGCTCCCCCACCTGCTTATTCTCACTTTTTGTTTGTTTGCTTTAATTTTTCAGATGTTTTACAAATGTGTATATGTATGTTTTGTTCACATGTATGTAAGCACACACAGTTGTGCTGGTGTCGGAAGAGGGTGTCGGATCCTCTGGAACTAGAGTTACAGATGGTTATGAGCCACCATGTACAAGTGCTCTTAGCCACTGAGGCATCTTTCCAACTCCTTGTTCTCACTCTCAAAGGGGGGGTGGGTGGCTGGAGAGATGGCTCATATGTTAAGAGCACAGGCTGCTCTTTCAGAGGACCCAGGCTCAATTCCCAGCAACCACATGGCAGTTCACAACTGTCTGTAACTCCAGTTCCAGGAGATCCGATGCCCTCACATAGACATACATGCAGGCAAAACACCAATGCATATAAAAATAAAAAGAGAAAGAAAAAGGGTTGTAAAAAAAATAATAGGAAGAAAGAAAGGCCAGGTAGTGGTGGTGCACGCCTTTAACCTCAGCACTTGGGAGAAAGAGGGATCTCTGTGAATTTGAAGCAAGCCTTCTACACAGTAAGTTCCAGGATAGTCAGGGCTATGTCTTGAAAGAAAAAAGGAAAAAGAAAAGAAAAAGACAAAACAGGAAGGAAGGAAGGAAGGAAGGAAGGAAGGAAGGAAGGAAGGAAGGAAGGAAGGAAGGAGAAAAAGAGAATTTTAAATTTATTTATGTGTATAGCTGTTTTGACTGCATATGTATGCCTGTGCACCACATGTGTGCAGTGTCCACAGAGGCAGAAGAGGACATCAGATTCCTGGAGCTGTAATGCATGGTTAGCTGTGAGCCATCATACGGATGCTGGGAACAGAAGCCATGTCCTCTTCTGTTCTGTGGTCCTGACTGCTGAACCATTTTTTCCAGCCCCTTATTCTCTCTTACTCTCCAAGTTTTAAGGGGAAGCTTCTCCTCCCATCTGAGGTCCCAGCATGCTTCATTTCACATATCATCTCCATATATTTCTGTCGAAGGCTCTCTATCCCACCTGGAAACCCAATCGCAGCCTTGAAGCCTGCTCAATCTAATAAACCTCATCCCTACAGGTTAACTGTGTGTTACACGTCCGCCTCTTTTCTGAACCAACCGCTGCAATTCTTGTTTGATATTTAACGTATAACACTGTGGAAAAGCATCAGGAGGAAGTGGTACCGAAGGCTGCCCGGCCTGTCTGCATCCCTTCAATACAAGGCTGGAAAGCAGGACTCTAGCTCAATGAGATCTGGGTCTTACTCCTCACAACTTCATGGGAACCCATTCTTTCGTTAAAATAAGTTTACTTTTTAAAACAGCATAAGCAAATCAGCTACAGCTACCTCAGTCAAGGGGTTGCAGACCTCCACAGCCCGAAACGAAAGCACAAAGAGTAAGCAACAGGGCGGCGCACACAGCCCCAAACTGCCATGCAGGGGGAGGGAAAGCTGCGCTAGGAAGCTGCAAGCCATCAGCCGACAGAAGGGACGGAAGCAAAGGAGACGCCGTCATCCTACCTCCTTATCTAGCTGTGCACACTGTTGTTTCCACATCCATGGACGGCAAAATGTAAAGAAAAACCACACTTTAAAATGTCGCAGTAATTAGTCACCCACAGACACTGGACACCACATGCTGACCTACCTGGCTATCACGGGACCCAGGAGGCCGTGGCCGGGCTGCCTGGTGGAGCTGTTCCTCCAGCCTCTGGATTTCCTGCTGGAACTCTTCACGCTCGTGCTCACGCTCAGCAGCCTGCTCCTGAACAAGAAGTCATATGTGAGGACCATACTTTGGGGAAACATGTGACAAAGCCAAGGAATGAGGCTCCAACCACACATTAAGCGTGTCTGCTGACCCCATAACATCCCCTTCGCCATGGTCAACTTTTCAATATGGAGCTAAGAAGTCATCTAACGCTAAACTGCAAAGGAGATCTCCGAAAAAGTAATGGTATTTTGAAACTGTCGGGCAGGAAGACAGCTTTGGTCTCTGTAGAAACAGACTGATGCAAGAATACAGCTAGACTGCTAGATATTTCTCCCAAGACCATAGGAAGGAATATGGGACAAGAAGATGCCAGGATAACTCAAATTCATCTTCCAAAATGCAGGCAGGACGCCAAGTACCCGCTCCAGTCAAGGCGACAAGGCCATTCAGGTGAGTACTACACACCAGTCCGCAACATGATGGCACAGAAGCTATCCGTGCTCTCGGTTAAGTGATGTAAACAAACAAACAAACAAACAAAACTTCTTACATCCATGAACTGACGCTGGCTACGTAAATGCTTGTCTAGGGCAGCCAGCTGCTGCTTCAGGGTGGCCACTTCCTCAGTCAGCTGGGCACAGCCCCGGTGCTGCACAAGCTGGTCCTCCAACTCAGACTCCAAGACCCGCATCTGAGAGAGCAGGGTGGCACGGTCCTTCTCAGACTGCTGCCTGGCCTCCCACTGGTCTCTGGTTAGAGAGTCCACTTCCTTCTGCAGGGCTAAGGATGTCAAGAAAACAGACACGGAGTCCTACCTCAGAGCATGGACTTGCCCAAGCGGGGCTCATGGTGACAGCACAAAGCGGTGACTGCCAGTGCCGGAGCTCGACAGACTGCTCATAGGAACCAGAACTGGAATGGCAGTGACAACTTAGAACAGTCACCACATCCGGCTGCCCTGAGATTCAAGCATGATCCCCATGACAAGAGCCAAGCCTCACCCCTCTCCAAAATCTCCCCCTCTGCAGAATCGTGACAAGGGAGTTGAGCCAGCCTGTCTCCTCCTGTCAGACTTCAAGCCCACATCCTAACATACCCGCAACTCTGTAAGATGTTCTCGGAAGAAACAAATTACTTCTAAAAACAAAAATCACATCTTTTAAGTGAAAAATGGCAAAACTTTAGAAGCCTAATATGAAGTATGTCCTGAAGTCAGAGGGGGAGCACCTTTAATCCCGGCACTTGGGAGGCACAGGCAGGTGAAGCCCTGTAAGTTCAATGCCAGCCTTGTCAACACAGAATTCCAAGACAGGCAGGGCTGTTAGTATTCAGGCATCTGTACTAGCCTGCCCTTAGTGTCCTAATAGGCTAAACCCTCAACTGTAGCCACTAAGAGTGCCTCCTGTGCACATTCGCTATGTTCCCTTCTAAAAGGGCCCTCTGCATCTCCCATCTCTCTTTCTGTCTGTTATTCCCTCCCTCCATCCCTCTCTCCCTCTCTGTTTCTCTGCCTGCCTGCCTGCCTGCCTGCCTCTCTCTTCTGCCCCTATCTCCAGAGGCTGGTCTCCCTTCTCCCCTCTCCCCTTCCCCCCAATAAAATACCCCTCCACCTGACCTGTTGCACGGCATCTTTCTCTCACGCACCACTTTAAAAAGTGTGTCCTGGTGAACCAGTAATATGTCACAATATTCTGAAATTTTTGTCCACATATGTGTTCTTCAACATGAACTCAGCAGGAGGTAAAGCTTGAGGTGGGGGACGGGGGGGGGAACACAGTGGCTCTGCAGGAACTCACAGAACCAGTGCCAAGTCCTGAGTGACTATCGAAAGGCAGAAACACGAATTTCATTTCATCATCACTCAAAACTGGCCATCTTCTCTGACAAACTAGTACCATGAGTGTAACATTCTCATCAAATCTCCATGCTAGGAAGTCGGCAGTTACAGTAAGCTCTCCTTAAACATGCAGTTATAACAATGTCAATTACAAACTTTAAGGAAGGGGATCTAAGCTCGGCCAGCTGGCACTGCCTCATAAAGAAACACACAGGCCCCTTTAAGGGCTGATGACAGCACCTTCCATTTGACTTCAGCGGGAGGGAAGGGGATGTGGCTTACAGGGGCTGTGGAGATGAGGACCTGATGGAAGGCAAACAAGGCATAAAGCTACAAGCAGGCCCAGACCCTCCCCAGGTCACCTGCCAGGAGTCCTGTGCACAGGGACCTAACCCAACAAACACCACAATGGTCACAAAGCATCAATTCTTGCAAAACAGCACAAATAGGACTTAAAATTGCAGAAGTCATTAGAGAAAAAAGTAAATACCACCGTGTTGTGCGAGGTTTTACTCTTTTTTGCTTTTAGAGGGGCCCAACACCCAGCTCCCAAATAAATCACACACGGAGGCTTATTCTTAGTTATGAATACCTGGCATTAGCTTGGCTTGTTTCTTGCCAGCTTTTCTTAACTTGAATTATCCCAACTATCTTTTGCCTCTGGGTTTTTATCTTTCTTTCTTCGGTATCTTTCAATCTTGCTCTATGGCCATTTGGGTAGCTGGCTCTGATGTCCTTCCTTGTTTCTCCTATTTATCCTCTCTGCCTGCCAGCTCCACCTGTCCTTGTTCCTGCCTCGCTATTGGCTGTTCAGCTCTTTATTACGACCATCAGGTGTTTTAGACAGGCAACGAATCACAGCTTCACAGATGCAGCATAAACAAAAGCAACACACCTTAAATAATGTTCCCCAACATCACTGGTACATTAAAATGGGACAACGCTGCCATTTTTAATGAATGATTGTTAAAGACTATAATATCATTCAATAATTTTCCAGAAAAGCTCTGAAGCATTTTTCCTCTTAGTAATTGGAAAAATCTGATGCAAACATACAGTGATCATGCAGAGGGCACACTCTTTACAAACCTGTGTCCTTGTGTGCTGAAGAGTCAGGAGTGCCTACAACAGGAAACAAACCATCACAGGAAAGGAAAGAGCCCATCAACCAGCCAGCAGCACTCCAGGCAGCACTGAGGCCTGCACATCTGGGACACCACTGGCTGCCCAAGTGGACACAGAGTCCAGCCCCCAGGGGGTTCAGGAGTTCATTTTAGAGGAAACTAGGAAAACAGACAGTAAAGATGATACTACCCCAAAAGCAGCCACGACATACACCTAGAGAAATGAAGAAACACCCAAGAAAAGTGAGGCAGGATGGAGTTCTCAGAGTTCCTGGGAAGCTGTTCTATATTTGCAGGACCCCAGGTGGCTTGGTCATCCCAGGAAGCCTGTGGCCAAGGAAGCCACAGCTGCAGTGTTGGCTCTGAGAAAGACAGGCTGAGGGGATGTGAGCAATTCAGAACCAGAGCCCCAGGGTAGAAGGGTAAAGATGCAAGAGTGAAAACCAATTCCAAGTGACTCCCAGCTGAGAAGACCGCAGAGAGTTAAAAGAGCCTGCAGTGACAGAGCCCAAAGAGAAGGGGTTCTCTGAGACCAGTCGACCAAAGACGTGCTCCTGGACAGGCCCAACCTCATCCTGGGTCTCGGCCATCACAGTGCTGCCCAGACAGTGCTGCATGTTGTGATGATTGCGGGAGACAAAAAAGTAGGGAAAGGGCAGTTGACAATCCCAAAAGATTTCCAAAGAAGTGCAGAATAGGCACACGGGCTATATTAGTAGGCTGCAAACCAGTCCATGGGTGCTGAGACTCTACCTGCTACATCATGGTAAAGAAATACAAGGTTTCCAGGGACAGGATTCAGGCATAGGGTACACAAGAAAGGGCCAGCCCTTGAAAAATGTTCCAGAATAGAAAAGGGGCCTAACAGAAAGTAGGACATTTAACTGAATGAGCTGGGAGTAGGGAACTCATCTCACACACATGATGGGGACAGAGGGAAGCACCGGGGTTACTGAAAACCTGTGAAGCAGGACACGGTTATATTTATGACCTCAAGTGTCAAGGAGGGAATGGCTCAAGAGTCATGTTTGCCCGGCTATGTCCCAGAGAAGAGAAATAAAAATAAAGGCATGGGGGGGAAAAATACAGGAAAAGAAAATACAGAGGGCAAGGCACTCACGAAGTGGAAGTGTTTCTGCCAAGTGGGAAACAACCTGCTAATGCAGCGATGTTTCTTGTTTACACATTTTCATTTCAAACACAGCTCAAATGCACATAAGAACTGGCTGAACCCCAGCACTCACGACACAGAGATGGAGGCTGGAAGCCTAGCCTGGGCAGCACAGCCCCTGTGCCTCCAGAAAGTAAAGATCTCATTTTGAAAATATATGGTGGTTTGAATCTTGGACATTTCCTTAAAAGCTCCTATGTTAGAAGGCATGGTCCCAAATAGAGTTGTGTTCTGAGTCGGAGCCTCTGAGAGGGGCTCCATCGTGAGGTTCTGACGTCACCAGTGGATGAATCCTTTGGTAGAGTCACAGCCTAAGGGTTTGGGGTGAGAGCTCGCCCTTTCCTCCCTGACTGCAGGGAGATGGGTAGCTTCCCTCTGTTACACATTTCCACCATGACATGCTGCCTCTCTACAGGCCTAAAGCCAAGTGGGCCAAGTACTCAAGTCTGAAACCTCCGAGACCATGAGCCAGAAGACGCTGTTTATCTCGGCAACTCTGCTAGAGTGGCTCCCAGTCAATTAACACACAGGACCAGTACCAGACACTCATCTTCAGTAAGATTTTAAGCCAGTTCATTTCCCAGAGTTGCTACGTTAACCTGCTGCCCTAAGGGCATTTCCTCCCTCAGAGGCACAGCTCATTAGCAATGTCAGCCTTTAAGGCCCATCTCGCTCTGAACCTCTGCAGAGCAGCTGGATGCTACACCCTAGCCAGCTGCCCTTCCCGTGGCCTGCACTTCCCATAAAGCATCCCACGCAACCATGGGCTCCCACAGACATGCCTCCCTGCTTTTTGTATTTCCACCTCCTCAAAGACCAAGTTTCTGTGCACACTGGGATCAGCTGCTGGACCCCTGTCCCACTCAGTCCTGCACAATCACCAGATCTCACCAGCTTCTCTTTCTTTTGCTTCATTAGTGAAAGTTTCCTTCTGGTTCCACAGGATGGAATTTTCTTCCCTCAGCGTGGCCAGCTCCTGGGCTGCTTGCTGCAGCTGATTCTGCAGGTTCTCCAGCTCCAGGATCAGCTGCTGTTCCGACTCCTCCTTCTTCCCCAGTGTCTCCTGCAGATCTGCTTTCTCCACCTTGAGTCCTTCAAGGAGCCCTAAAAGACAGGCCAAGCGCAGAGATATGCTTCACAGGTTTGCTCCGGTGCTTTCCACGGGGGAGGACAAGAGGCTGCTGGGGCTCTGGACAAAACACTGATGTGGCCCAAGTGCTAGAAGGTCAGCGCAGGTCAATAACCCTCAGTGAAGGGGCTGGGTCTCCAGACAAGCAAAGCCCTGGAGAGAACTGCACACCAGGGGGCCCATTCGCCTGTGCAAAGATACCAAATGCTCTGTGACAGGATGGCCATGGGCAGAGCTGGGCACCATCTGATGGCTGAGAGACATGGGTGTGCCAGTTGTGGTGGTGCACGCCAGCAGGAATCACTGCAGGAGGCAGAGGCAAGAGGATCACGAGTTCGAGAGACACAGATGTACAGAAGAGGAAAGCCCAGTGCCAAGTGACAGCAGGCATTCCAGGGCCATTCACCAACATGGGATCCCCACGCCAGTGATACTTACCAAATAAAACTTCTACTGAGGGACAAAGCCAGTATTTCATCCTGACAAGCTTTGTTTAGACATTTTGCTGTTAAAGACCCTTTTTCCCAAGCTTCCTGGGGGAGGAACATACCTACTTCCATGCCTCGGTCTGGTCACACAGTACGCCACTCACCCTCTGCAGTGTGCAACTCCAGGGTCAGCCCATCCTTGGCCGCACTCTCCTGCCTTAGGCGTTCCAGCAGCTCCTGCTGCTTCTGCACAGCCTGCGTCACCTCCTCATTCCTATGACGGAACTCTTTCTCAACACAACGATGGAGCTGGCGTGCTTCCTCTAGCTGTTGAAATACATTTGAAAATCACAACTCCATATAAAAAATACAGAGGTATGAAGAGGAGGAGGAAGGGACCAAGACCCCAGGGTCACCAGCAGCAGAGCTAGGGCTAAGAGACAGAGCTCTCCACATGGCTAGCAGCTCCTCGCTATCCTCCTTTACCACACCCTTCCCAGCATTTGTATCTCTAGAACTTCCAGGCCCATCTACAGGACTGGGCCTCTAAAGACAAAACACCTATGCCCCACTGCCCCCAGCACACAAGAGAGCGTCCAGGCCCAGGCCTCCCTTAGCTCCTCACTAATAGCACAACCTGGGCCTTTCCTGGGGCTCAAGATGTCCTCAGGCCTCTAAGGTCTTTTGCTTCTTCTTTGAAAATGGTCCAGAGGCCACTTCTAATGTTTCTATCCTCCGATCCTCCAACAGGCTGCTTCCTCCTGGTTCTGCCCCTTCCTGCAGCCAAGGTCAAACGTGGTTCTGCCAAGAGGCCTGTCTGACTGCAATCCAACCCACAGCCTTCTGCTACCGACCTTGCATCAGCATTAGAGAGCTCCTGTACCTCCCACAAGGCTCTGTTCCCATGATGGGTGTGATAGTCCCGCTAACGTCTCCCCAGATCCTTCCCCAAAGACACATCCTCCAACAGGCAATGCTTTTTCGTTTGTTTTTGTTTTTCGAGATAGGGTCTCTCTGTGTAGCTCTGGCTGTCCTAGAACTTGGAAATCTAACAAAGCAAGAGCTAATGAAACAGCGGCCCTGTGGTGCTTGCTAGGCTGCTCCCGCTGCAAAGGTTGGTCGTGTGGGCCATTAGATGCTCTCAGAATGGGGGCTTCCTTACAGATACACATGGAGACCACCCAAAGCACCTGATTATAAGTAAGATTCTAGACATGTTGGTTCCTGAGAGAGGACACTAAAGAACTGGGCTTAAGATTTGCTGGGAAGCAAGAATCGGAAGCTCCAGTCTCCAACACCCGGGGGGCACTCACTCTACAGCAGTGTTTCACATTGGTTTTTGTTAACCGTTAACCTCAGAAAAAGAATCTCATTTATTGCTTTCCCTGTCTTCATATTTCTTTTTTTTCCCCTCTCTCTCTCTCTCTTTTCTTTCTTTTTTTGTTTTTCAAGATAGGGTTTCTATGTGTTAACAGTTCTGGCTGTCCTCAAACTCACTCTGGACCAGGCTGGCCTCAAACTCACAGAGATCCGCCTGTCTCTGCCTCCTGAATGCTGGGGTTAAAGGCATGCACCACCACTGCCTGGCTCATTTTTCCAGTTAATATCTTTTCCAATTACCAAAAACCAAGAAATTAATTAAAAAGTCCATTTCTTAGTGTGATCTCCAAATAGAAAGCCTTAGTATTCAGTAAAGCAAAAAAAGCGGATTTGCAGGTTTCAATTTTTTGTTTTTGTTTTGTTTTGTTTTTATGTCTGGCCTAGAACCTGCTATTAAACCAGGCTGGCCTCCCAAGTGCTGGGATTAAAAGTATGTGCTGCCCCACCTGGCCCTATGTGGATCTCACATAGCCTAGGTTGGGCCTCAAACTCTGTTAAACAGGAGATGACTTTGAACTCCTAATCCTTGTGTCCATTTCCTAAGTGCTAGGATTTCAGGCATGACATACCCTGTTTATACAGTACTAAGGATCAACCCGGGGCTTTATCAACTGAACCATATCCTCAGTAGAAATCTACGTTTTAACTTAATTATATATAAACACAGACTCTAGCTGTCATTCTCACAGACACTTCCTTGAGAATTTTGGTTCAGAAAAAGACCTCGACTAAAGAAGCATGGATGAAAGCACCATCAGTAGTAACAAAGATTAAAATCAACAAGGGAAAGCGAACAGCACCCAGAAAAAGTCAGGGGTTTCTGCCTCTAAACACCTAGTGGAAGATGGGGTACTGGGCACCCCCGTGGATTCGGAACTACCAGAGAAATGAAGATACTCTTTGTAGCCTGCGGGTTGGAATGAGAATTGGTAACCTGGCAGTGACGGTGGTAACATAACCATCCATCCAGCTCTGTCTACCCACTCCTCCACTGCCTGTTATGGCCTTGGGCCTCACCTGTTTGGTAGAGTCCAGGGCCATTTCCAGGAGGCCATCCACAGCCGAGCTGAGGCTCTGGTAGACTTTCCTAATGGGCTGCTCACACTCCAGTGTGTTTTCAGGGCTCATAAAAAAGCTTTCGCACACATGACTGCTAATTTCTGACACTGAAGACGTCTCAGCCCCTTCAGGCAGAGTTCTGTCTATCTCAAGTAGACCCTCGTCAGACCACATGTCGCCAAGGGCTGCAGCTGCAAGATAAACAGACAGACATCCATACCTTCACCCAGTGAGTTCACCATCCAGTTGAAGAATTTAGGGGAGGTGGCAGATGACCCACCTTCTTAGCAAATGAGAACCAGATAATTTTACCTAGCCTGGCCCTTATCCCCCTGGAGACACAGCTCCTAGGGGACATTCTCAGACCCTTTCCCAGGACACATGGCCCTAACAGACAACCCATCTTTGGCATGTACCTGCTAACCGGGCATCACTTGTATCTGCAGCATCCACATGGTCCAGAAGGAGCCCCGCACGCTCACTGATTCGGCTCTTTAGGGTGACAGCGGCCTTCAGTGTTTCTCCAAACAAATCAAGCAGTCTCCTCAGAGTATCGCGGAGTACTTTCCTAAGATAGAGAACAACCATCATCCTTGGGCTGCTCTTGGCCCTGGGAATCTTCCAGGCCCTTCACAAAATGCTAACCACCCATCTACAAATGCCAGGTAGAGTCCAAAGTCATAAGACAATATCCCAAAAGTCACCATCTCTGACCCTGACACTAAGCCAACACAGGAAAAGCTTCTACAAGGAAACTAATTTTTTTTTTGTTGGGGTGGGGCACAGCAGTTGTTTACAGGGAACAAAACTTCGATAAAACAATGGATTTTGCTACCGTTTGGTGACGTGAAGAGCTGGTAAAGTGTCAGGTATGCAAATACTTAATGTCAAGTCTTTAAGACTTGACAACGACATGGTGGTATCTCTAAAGCCAGATGTCAGTATGTCCAGACACCCCACAGCAAGCACAGCGGGCTGGGAGATGCAGCGGCACTGCTGCTAGCTAGGCAGCCATGTGATAGGGAAGCACTCACCCTTCGCTCTGAGCCAGGTCCACGTCAGCCCTGAGCATGCAGATGAGAGTGGCGCCCTCCTGGTTCTCCCGCTCCCGCCTCTGCTGCAGCCTCTCCAGCTCAGTGCGGCACTCTTCGAGCTCCCGACTCAGCGAGAAGACCTGGCCTTTCAGCTGTCGAGAAAAAGGGAAAGCTCTGATCAAACTACTCAGTTAAAGCGGGTGACTGCAGAAGACGCCACCACAAGTTTATATGACATTTGATAAAACACGACAAATGAGGAACACGAGGGTGACTGAAGGTGAATACTGGTTTTTCCTTCATCATTTATTACTTACCAAGTAAGTATGTGTGAAGACTTTCTACTGGTTCCTGATACTAGAAAAATGAATGGGTAGACTCACAGAATTCATCTAACAAATAATCATTCAAAACAAACCCCTGTACCTAGTCATTGAGAACGAAATTAGTCACCACACAGACAAAGACCCTTCTTACATGTTTCTCTTCAAAACCATGGAGGCGAGCACCTTTGATCCCAGCACTCAGGAGACAGAGCGGGAGGATCTCTGAGTCTGAGGCCAGCCTGGTCTACATAATGAGTTCCAGGAGAGCCAGAGCTATGTAAAGAGATGCTGTCTCAAAAAACAAACAGGGCAGAGGCTCAGCACTCCAGTAGTAGTAGTAGTAGTACGACAGATTTTTCACTGCTGGCTACCAGGGCTTCCCATGTAGTAGTAGCCAGATCACAGTATTCTGATGGATCTTAGCTTACATGGGAAAGGTACCAGCCAGAGCACCCTTAATCCAAGGGCAGGCCAGCTGTGAGTGACAGAGACTTTCTAAGCATCCATGGGTCTGCTTAAATGAACATGGGCACCTCAAATGAAAGAGAAAAGTACAAAGGAGACCACAGTTGCCATCCATGCCTGTGGAGGCACCAGACAGAACATAGCCAATAACCACCCTCTGGTCAAACAGAAGCACCTCTCCACCCTCTCCCCCAACACATATCCACATCTGTGTCAGGGCAGAGATCAGCTGACATGTTCCAGGTCAGGATCCAAAGACAAGTGGTCTCCAAGTAGAGAAGCTGTACACTGCGCAGCAGCAAGCTGGGAGCACACCTACCCACGACACGCAAGTGCTACAGCAGGCCACAAAACAACTTAGAAAGTACAGATATTAAACAGGATATGCTAGAGAAATAGCTCAGCAGTTAAGAGCATTTGGGCAATCGTGAGACCTGGAGTTCAGATCCCGGCACCCATATAAAACCCAGGTGTCCTGGCAATCTATCATAAACCCAGCTCCAAGAGGCTCAGAGATAGGAGGATCACAGGGACTTGGTGGCTTCCAGTCTAGCTGAGAAAACATGAGCTCCAGGTTCAAGTAAATATCCTGCCTCAAAAGAATAGGTAGAGAGTAATACAAAAGGGCGGGGCGACATTGAACACTTCTGGCCTCTGTGCACACACATGCACAGGAATGTTTAAACAGGAAGAAAGGGCAGCGAGAAAGAGTAGACTGGAATAAGGAATGTGATTCTGTAACTGCTCACGACACAGAAGCTAACTGTAAACAGTGTCTGTATAAAATAGGGGAAGGTCTGTCAAGCAAGCACCAAAAGTCTAAGCTTGAAGGGGAAAAAAAAAATAGTAAGACAACTCAGCAATCCAAACATACGGAAAGAACAAGATGGCGTACAGCTCACTAAGCATGCATGAGCTGTAGCACTGCCCCCACTTCCCCAGAAAGTCCAGCAAGGTTACATGCTGTAACCTCAGCGCTTGAAAGACAGAGGAACATAATTAGAGGATCATAACTCCAAAGCAATCTGAACAACAAAATCTTAGTTCAGAACAAACAATCATAAATCTGAAATAACAGAGTGCCTAGCAGGGGCGACACACTTAGCACTCGGGAAACAGAGGCAGGCAGATCTGTGAGTTCAAGGCCAGCCTGGTCTATAGAGTGAGTTCCTGGATAGCCAGAGATACACGAGAAACCCTGTCTCAAAAAAACAAAACAAAAATGTGTAAGAAGGAAAAAAATTCAAAAATAATCAAAAGATACAAGCAGGCATTTTACATTTGAAAAACACAAACTGTCTATAAACATATGAAGAGATGCTCACTTCATTGGCAAATAAGGAAATGCAAACTTAGGAACATGACATCAGTTCATAGCCACAAAACCAGCAGGACAGGCAGGGCTCACCGGACAAGTCCGGTGTGAAGTGTGGGAAGAGCCCAGTAGAGGGAGTCTAGGATTTCCTGATCATGTCGGATGTGTGCAGAGGGCTCTAACTGAGCACTGCACATCCTGAGAAGTTTCGCACCATTGTGACAGGAGACACCAAAGAAAAACCATAGTAACTTAACTGATTAAAGCAGGAAAATGGAAAAAGCCAACGGCCCTGCTTAGGTAACATCACAAAATGAAGCACAGCAATGAGCATTTCACACGCCGTGCTGAGCCTCAATGTACAATAGAGACAACTGGGCCAGCAGAGGGCTCGAAGGGTAAGGCACTTGCTGCCAAGCCTGACACCCTGAGTTCAAACCCTATTCCCACAGGGCAGAGAGAACCAACTTGCACAAATTGTCCTCTTGCCTCCACATGTATGATGCCATTTATTCATGCCCACCCACCCAATAGTAAATAAACGGGTGGGGGGGTGAAAAATATGTCCCTTGTAGAAAGTTACACAAGTGTATTATTGAGAAGTGCATTTGGAAAAAATCAAATGCATTAAGAAGTGAAAAAAAAAACAACTAAAAATACAAGATGGTAGCATTCATGGGAAGGAAGGGGGCATGAGCTCAAAGTGAAACACTGTGGAGGCATAAACTATAAACTACTTAATCTGGGTAGTAGGGCATAGTTACTTTTCACAGTGTTATTTTAACTGCACATGTATGGCACAATTAATAAAAACCCAGAAATAGAAACTGAGGTTCAACCTGAAGGTCAGAAAAGCAAAACAGCCAGCCACTGGCTCTTACCTCTACCTCAGTCCAAAATGGCGATCCTGCCTCCATGAATCCTCAGAATGAGACTGTGTGAGAGCTGTCTCCTCCAATTTTCTATTCCTCTCTAGGGCTGGGATTAAAGGCGTGCACCACTACCGTCTGGTTTCTATGGCAAACTAGTGTGGCTACTGGGATTAAAGGTGTGTGTCACCATTGCCTGGTCTGTAAAGCTGACAAGTGGGGCTGATTTACTCTCTGGTCTGCAGGCAAGCTTTCTTTATTAAAATGCAAATGAAGCCGGGCGGTGGTGGCACATGCCTTTAATCCCAGCACTCTGGAGGCAGAGGCAGGCAGATCTCTGTGAGTTCGAGACCAGCCTGGTCTACAAGAGCTAGTTCCAGGACAGGCTCCAAAGCCACAGAGAAACCCTGTCTGGAAAAACAAAACAAAAAAAAATACAAATGAAATATGACTACAACCCTAGGCTCTGACTGCCCTGTTGGCCACTCATCTTCCTGCGCTGTCACCGTCATGTCAGCGACCTCCCAGCACAAGTGAGGTCTCGCAGTTGGGACCATGTCCCTTTCATCTGACACTGCTGACAGACAGTGGCTCTAGCATTCAGCAGTCACAGGAGTTTGAAAATCACGGAACTCCCATTGTTCCCAGTGCCCAGTGTACAAACAAAGGGTAAGAGATACAGCAACGAGAACATGCTGTTGCACATAACACACCACCTGACATACACATACCAGCACACTGACCCTGCCGTGCATCAGCAAGTTCAAGCCTGCATGACTGCTATCAGAAGACATGTGAGGTACTCAATTTTGAAAGAGTGATTGTATGAAAAGGTATTTATACTTTTATAGATTATAAAGCCAGTCAATTTTTAAAAAATGGTGAGATGGCTTAGCAGATAAAGGGGGGGGGGTGTATGTGTGTATAACCATACATACTGAGCAGGTTGTAATTATACACACACACACATATATATAACAATGTAAATAAAAATAAATCTTCAAAAAGGAAAAGAAATGATGCTTTTAAAGTTCTTTTTAGATTTCTTCTGCAATAAAACAGAAAGAGTCAGCAAACTGTGTCCCCTGTATTCAGCTGGTGGTTCTTTGTCACTGACCACGAATAGAAAAAATAAAGGGGTTCACACAGGATCCCATTACGAAAGGCCAACAATGGAACATGGGGCCTCCTGAACCCAGATCTACACAGGCTGACACTGGGCCCTTCTGTCTTCAAGCTGAGCTGCAGCAACTACCTGGCTAGAGGATGGCTCATTGCAGGCTTCACTTTCCCTGTCTCAGGAAGGGCTTTAAGGCACACACGTAAAACCTTCTTGTACATAGGATGCACGTATTCCAAGGGAAGCTAGCACACAGCAGGCAGCCCAAACTCCCACCAGGCAGAGCTGTTGTGCAGAACACACAGAACACACTGTGTCCTAGGGAAGCCTGCAGCGGACAAACCGGGAGAACTGCACATGTTCAGGGGGCCACCACAGTTACAAAGTTCATCTGATGCGGCAACTTACCAAAAGTTCCGCCTTTGCAACTTCTCCCCACCTATAGCTGCCTTGGCCTTCTCTACAACCATTTTTTTCTGGAGAAAAACCATTTGCTGGTCCGGTCAATATAAAAAATGGTGTCTGGTGGGCAAGACCACTCGGCACTTGCTGCCCTTCTGGATGATCTGAGTGTGGTTCCCGGCACCCATCAGTCACCTAACAACCACTCATAACTCCAGTTCCTGAGGATCCAACACCCTCTTCTGGCCCCCACAGGCACCCCACACATGTGGCGCACGTGTACACACACACACGTAAAACTTCCAAGAAATGTTTTTGAAACGTTACTCTTAGGTTTCTCTAACCACCTACAAAAATACAGTAAGGTACTGTCTACTAGAAACTAGAATAAGCAGCCTTGGAAACAACAAAATGGAGAGACTGTGCACAAAGAACACCACTTAGAATGAAGGCAAACATTGCTAATAGAGAAGTACAAACACTCAGACTACATAAAACCTTCTACAGTTCTCTTACTACTTCCAAAGATTAGCCTATGAGCAGGTCTGGTTTTTCTACAAGAAAATATGAAACCACTCTATACAGTCACCAGTGGTCACTCTGCAGCTACTTTTGGACCACAGTCCTTGCTTAGTGTCAACAGCCAGGGAGACTTCTTCATGGGACACAGTTCTATCAAAAAGAAATCAAGCTACTGATTTCTATAGAATCTTTTTGATTCTATCAAAAAGAAATCAAGATACTGGTGGCGCATGCCTTTAATCCCAACACTCAGGAGGCAGAGGCAGGCGGATCTCTGGGAGTTCGAAGCCAGCCTGGTCTACAGTACTAGTTCCAGGACAGTCAGGGCTACATGGAAACCCTCTCTGAAAAAACAAAAACAGAAAAGAAAGAAATCAAGCTTACATTTTCAGAGAATATTTTTCACAAGCACACTCCAAAGGGCGGTAATCTGGAAGCACCCGCCTGACTAACAAGCATTCTCTTCAATGAGCCTGCTGAGAAGAGACTTTGGTCTCCAGACAGGTGCAAGATATTTGTAGCTCAACAGAACATGGAGAACAGCAAGAACAGCACGTCCATGCTATTTTGGGACACTGGTCCTGGCATCCTGGGGAGCACTCTGAGAGGCTCTCTGAAATGTCTGTCAAAGCAGGAGAAGACCCTAGAGGAAATGTCTCACAGCCAAAGCAAGACTGACCACTTGACAAGACTATGCTTAGAGACCCACCCACACAGATGCAGGGCAAAGGGTAAAGAGCCAACCACCCTCACAGCAACAAAAATTAAAAAGACTCAGTGTACACAAGGCCCTGTGCAGACCCTAATTTATACAAGCAGAGCCTGAAAGAAGCAGAAGTTTAAGCTACAGATGGGATGAGATAGAGGAATTTCTGTTGCTTTATCCAGCGAGTATGGGTCCTGGAGAAGCTATACAGGGGCTGCTGATACAAACACCAATGCCAGCATGCAGCCTGATGAACAGTAGGGTTAAGGGTTTATTCAATTGTTATTGAACTGTTCAACACTGTGCATATTGAAGTCCCCCCTCCAAAAAAACAACAACAAATTGACACGAGGGCTTACAAAACAGCTCAGTGGGCCAAGGTGCTTATTAGAAAGCCTGACAACTGAGTCAATCCGTGAAACCCAGAGGGGAAGCAAAGGACAGGCTTCCAGACTTTGTCCTCTGACCTCCACACCCAAACTACCGTACCCACACACATATAGATCAATTAAAATGCAATGATTTTTTTTTTAACCACTCCCGGCTGTCCTGTAATTTGCTTGGTAGACCAGGCTGACCTCGAATTCACAGAGATCAGCCTGCCTCTGCCTCCTGAGTGCTGGGATCAAAGGAATGCACCACTACTCCCTGGCAAAATGTAATAATTTTTCAGTTAACGTAAAATAGTAAAGTCGCACCCCTACCTCATCACAGGCACCTAACTGTTCCTGTCTTTGAAATCAGCTGTTCACAGCACCCACGCAAAAAGGCATCAATTATGCACCCAGCCAACAGGGGCAAAGCTACACTACCCCTAGAAATGATCAGACACCTCAAGCATCAACAGCATCACTACAGATACTGCCAAGCACTCAACAGTGCTGCCACAGACGGCCCCAGTCCCCTACAGGACAGTTCTACCATAGATGCCCCCAGCACTCACCAGCGTTCCGGCCCAGACAAGCATGGAAAACCAGAGCGCTGAAAGCCAGTTCCATGTGCTGCCACAGAGAGGATGGGGAAGAGCTACCATTGGCAACAGGAGAGCAAATCACTAAAAAATACTGGCTTATTAGCACATTGGCAGCTCAGGACGGCACCTCAAGATAGGAGGGACAATGCTTGGGTAAATCAACCTAGAGAGCACCCCATGTGGGCAGACTACAGCCTCGGAGTATAAAGCTGCCCTCCAGACCCATCCACTCTCTCTGGGTCTCAATCCACAGTACTACCCTGCAGTAGACCTTGGTCTTCGGAGACCACAGTACTATCCTGTGGCAGATCTTGTCTTCTGAGACCACTTGCCACTTCACAACAACCCTTCAGGGCTTAGCCCTGAGCAGGACCCAGAGGCCAATGCCTAGACTTTAAAATGAGCGATTTACAAATTCTAATTTCAGAAATCAAGCCACATGTCACAGCGACTATGAGCTATTAACCTAGTAAACCTAGGCTCTATCTGATAGTTAAAAAATATATTATTGTAGCCTTGTTTTTGTCTTTTTATAGTAATTTGTTTGTTTCTGGAATAGGGTCTTTTCTGTATGTATCCCTGGCTGGCCTAGAATTCACTATGTAGATCAGGCTGGCCTCAAACTCAGAGATCTGCCTATGTCTAGTCACTGAGTGCTGTGATTAAGGGCATGTGCCACTATGCCTGACTCATAATAAATTTTTTTTAAAAATTATTTCTTTTATTTTTTGAGATTATAATGTCATTTTCCCCTTCCCTTTCCTCCCTCCAGAGCCTCCCATACACCCCCTCCGTGCACTCTTTCAAATTCATGGTCTCTTTTTCATTCATTGTTTTTACATACATTTATGTGCACACACACACACCCCTAAACACACCCTAGTCAGCCTGTATAATGTTACCTGTACATGTTTTCAGGGCTGACCACTGGTATTGGCTGACCAACTGGTGTGTCCTCTGTGGGGAGGACCATCTCTCCCACTCTCAGTGTGTCCTCTGTGGGGAGGACCATCTCTCCCACTCTCAGCATCCTTTAGGCTTTTATTTTTAATTAAATCTATTTTCAGTGTAATAGGAGCTTTACTTGCATATAAGTCTGTACATCATTTGTGTGCCTGGTGCCTATGGAAGCCAAAAGAGGGTGCTGGCTCCCTCTGGAACTCAAGTTCCAGACCATCTTCAATTGCCACCTGCATGCTAGGAACTGAACTCAGGTCCTCTGAAAGAGCAGCCAGTGGCCTTAATCAATGACCCATCTCCCCAGCCTGTACCCTTGTTTTTAAAAAGTATCTCAAGAGATGGTACTATAAAAAGAAATCATCTCAATAAACTAGCACGTTTCACAAAAACACCCAATTACTTTTGAGGCAACGCAGACTCTTCTTTCCAAGCCCAGGAAATCCTGAAACATCAACCTTTCAAATCTAAACCAGGCAGGTGGCTTCAGGAGTCCTCACGTGACTCCAGAGGGGTTTCTAGTCTACAGGTACAGAATGCAGCATATGTACATACATTGTGTTCTATGAATATGTGTACATAAACATGTATGTACTCTGTACACGAGTGTTTATACATGGTCCTGTGTGTACAGACCCAGCATGTAGGACTGGACTTGACAGGGTCATGACCTCTTAGCATATTACATAGTGGGAGACCGTGGTGATGAACATGCTTTCATACAGATGTAGGAGCCTACACAGATCACAGGGACCTCAACCAGGACCCTCCTGTCAGCTTCACAGTCCAAGGGGTCCCACTGCTATGTAAGACTGCATCTCAAAATCGCCATGTGATATGACAAGACACAGAGAATGTATTCTCAGCCGGGCGGTGGTGGCGCACACCTTTAATCCCAGCACTCGGGAGGCAGAGACAGTTGAATCTCTGTAAGTTCGAGGCCAGCCTGGTCTACGGAGCGAGTTCCAGAACAGGCTCCAAAAGCTACAGAGAAATGGTCTCAAAACAAAAAACCGAGGCTGGAGAGATGGCTCAGAGGTTGAGAGCACTGACTGCTCTTGAGGAGGTCCTGAGTTCAATTCCCAGCAACCACGTGGTGATTCACAACCATCTGTAGTGAGATCTGTAGTGAGGCCTCTTCTGGCCTGCAGGCATACATGGAGGCTGAACAGTGTGTACATAATAAACAAATAAATCGCTTGGTGGTGGTGGCTCACGCCTTTAATCCCAGCACTTGGGAGGCAGAGGCAGGCAGATCTCTGTGAGTTTGAGGCCAGCCTGGTCTACAAGAGCTAGTTCCAGGACAGGCTCCAAAGCTACAGGGAAACCCTGTCTCGAAAAACCAGAATAAATAAATAAATAAATCTTAAAAAAAAACAACAAGAACAACAAAATATGTATGTTTTACATAAATATAAAACAGATATTTTATATAACACATATATGTATTCTAAAGAAACCATACTGTATATATTATATATACCTATATCATTATAGATAGATAGATTCTGAAGAACAAACCACACTGTGTGTACAGATGTACTGTGTCGACAGTCACAACTATGTGTAGCAGCTTACTCCATCACATCTTCTACTTTCTCCACGTGGAATTAACAGTTCAGTCTTCAGTCGATGCCTACTTGGGTCCTGTCTTTGTGAGCAGGCATTTAAATACTGCTCTTAAGACAGGAGAGATAA
>PVIU01019221.1:0-36943 GCA_004026605.1 Ondatra zibethicus | reverse complement strand
AGGGAGGGAGGGAAGGAAGGAAGGAAAGAAAGGACCTGGAACATACATGCACGCACACACACACACACACACACACACACACACACACACACACACACGCGCGCGCGCTAAATAAAAGTTAAACAATTGTGTCTGGAGTATGTGCATGAGTGCATTGCCCAAGGAGGCCAGAGGAAGATGTTGGATCTCCAGGATATGGAATTACAGGTAGTCTGGAGCTTCCTGGTGTGAATGCTGGGAGTGAGTGAGCTCAGCCCATCTGGAAGACATGTAGGAACTCTTAAATACCGAGCCTCTCTATAGTCTCTTAAAGTTATTTTAAAAATCAAAAAATTAAGAAAGCACATTTGTAATAAACAGAAGGATATGAAGATGGTATTTATATCTGGATAGTAATTAATTTTCTTCTTCACAGTTTTCTATATTTTCTGTGCCTCTTAGACTGAACATATGATATCATTATAATTAAAATAAAATGTGGAGTGTATTTGAAGGAATCTGTGCATCTGTGAATAGCAGGGGGGAAGGCTGACTTCATGATTCCTTCTGGAAGCTGTACATTCCTGACCCGGTTTCTCTACAGGAGCATGGACCACTAACTGCCAACGAACAGAGCCGCCAGGGTGGGGGTCTTCTGCCCACTTCATTTCCTCCTCCGGTATCTGTAGAATCTTCCCTTCCTCTGTGCCTGCAGAGAACAAAACAAGCCCCCGGGTGAGAGCACCACCTTCATTAAAGCCCCTCCTCACCACAGACAGCAGACCTTCCAGAGTTATTTATGGACCACAGAGCCTGCTTCCCTTTCTCCAAGCCTCCCCCACTCCCTGAAAGACACGCAAGGTTCATTCCTACCACATGATCCTCTGAGCTGCTCTCAAGCCAACACTCTTGTTTGCTCAGATTTCCACTTGCCAGATCAGCTTTCCAGCATCATAATTTTGCTGTTGTTTGCTTAAAAACAGGATTCAGTTATGATAAAGATATGTATGCTACATAACATGCAATAGGACACTCATATTAAATAATCAGACATATGCATCTGTATCTATTCCAAGAGTGTCCTATGCAATTAAAAAAAGGAATTGGATTTTCATAGAGGATTCTCAGTAAGTCACCATGTGAGCAAGCTCTTCCTCTTTTCTAGAGATTAACGGGGGCCCAGAAACATATATCTCTGAGGAAATAATGGAAAAGAAATAATAAGGGGGAGATGTTTTAAACTATTAACCAATGAATGGCCCTTTGTGTATGCATATGCATACCCAAGAAGGTGTGGAAAATTCTTCCTGGTTTACAAAGCAGGAAACAGGTAGAGAAGAAACAAAATCTTAAATCTAAGCAGCCAGATCTGGGGATATGGTGCCATTGGTAGAGTGCTTGTCCTGTCCACATGAAGCCGTGGGTTCGATTCCTAGCACTGTGTAAGCCAGATGTGGGATGCATGCCTGTAGCCATAGCATTCAAGAGGTAGAGGCAGGAGGATCAGAAATTCAAGGTCCTCCTCAACTGCATAACAAGTTTGAGGCAGGCCTGGACGACAAGATACGCCCACCTCAGTAATCACACTTGGTTCTGGCTGTCTTTGGACAGCACAGAAAGATGTTGTAAGTTGGGAGTCTGGGAGCTGAGTGCCCCTGTTTGTGTTTTCTCTCCAGAACTCTGATACCTTGAAGGGGTGTCTCATGCCTACGCAATGCAGCAGCAGCAGCAGCAGAGTGTGATGCCAGCCACGGAGGTCCTGGTGAGCCGGGTGAAGGGACCCACCCCTCCTCAAACACTGGGCAGGGTTGCAGCATCAAAGCATTGTTAACATTGGCTGTTTTATAGAGCTGCAGCCATGCAGCTTCACAAGCAACTTTTCTATTCGGAAGATAAAACACCATAACTAAAACAGCTTATTAAAGGAAGTGTTTTGATGTGGGATATGCCCTTCTGTATGCTGTGAAAGTGTATTATCATTGGTTAGTAAAGAAGCTACTTTGGCCTATGGTAGAACATAGTATAGCTAGGTGGGAAATCTAAACAAAGATACAGGGAAAAAGAAGGTGGAATCTGGGAGATGCCAGCAGATGCTGGGGAAGCAAGATGTGAGGTAACAAGCCGCAAGCCTTGTGGTAAAATATAAACTAATAGAAATGGACTAATTGAAGTTGTAAGAGCTAGTTAATATTAATTACAAACTCACGCTTATTATTAAGACTCAGAGTGGTTATTTGGGAACTGGAGGGCAGGAGAGAAACGTCTGGTTACAAATGACACCCACCATCTGGCATGGATCCACATAAAACCTAAAAAAGCTTTTAAAAGGTTTTAAGTGCAAAACATGGGGCCACACTGAGCTTCCTAGTCTCTCATGATGGCCACAGCACAGAGATGCATCTCTGGACCACTGCCCGAGAGATGAAGCTGGTCACCAACTGCCATGGGTTGAGCCGCGTGGCAGGTTCCCACAGTCTCTTCAACAAGCACAGTAAAGGGGCTCCCAGCCACTGCCTGTGGGCTTGACAGCACAGCTGCGGACTGGAGAGCACAGTCCAGTCTTTTAGCTTTTACTCATACAGACAAAAAAGGTTTGTGGACCGTCTGCATGCTACCTGGTGACAGCATGGACCCCAATGGTGTAGGAGGGTCCTTCTGTATTTGGGTTGCTTTTATTGGTTAATAAAGAAACTGCCTTGGCCTTTTGATAGGACAGGACTTAGATAGACAGGGAAAGAGAACAGGATACTGGGAAGGGGACAGAGTCAGAGAGAGCTGCCTGCCATGAAGCTCCCAGGTCAGACACACTGAATCTTTCCCGGTAAGCCAAGACTAGTGGCGACACACAGATTATTAGAAATGGGTTAAACAAATACGTAAGAGTTAGTCAGTAAGAGGCTAGAGCTAATGGGCCAGGCAGTATTTCAATGAATACAGTTTCTGTGTAATTATTTCGGGTATAAGCTAGTCAGGCACCGGGCGCCGGGAGCCGGGTGGCCGCTGAGACCAAAAGCAGGCCCGTGTGCCTCTTGCAACACCCCAAAGTTGGTGGAATAAATGTAACTCTCCCGGGTGCCTCGGCCATGTTGGGAAGCTGAATGGGGCAGAGCCAACAGCAAAGACATCACTTTGGTCCTAGCCATGCCCGTTTATCAATTTAAAGCAGTGATCAGAAAATGATTACAGATACACAATAAAGACAGATTCAGACACAAAGGCCTCTAAACAGGTCACAATGTGTTTGATAAATATGCATAGGCTTGGGAGAGAGCGATAAAGGAGAGACAGAGTCATAGATTAAAAGAATAATTTAAAGATAATAAACTGAGGTTCTTAAAAAGGAAATAGAGTAATAAAAATTTAATAAGCCACATAAAATGGAAAATATACAGAGAGTCTGAATTATGTATTCTATTGTGTTTTCTTTGAAGTTTTTGACTGTTAATGACCTAACTGCAGAGAGACATTAATTGTGGGGGCTGCTAAGATAAACCAACATAAAGATATCTTAACTTCAAAATTTGAGTCTAAGGATATGTTGCTTTGGAAAAGAGGTTCTTCTTTTGTTTCTACAGAAGATGAGAAGCTGTGGATCCCTTCCAAGCTAATATGGTTTGATCAAGCAAGACTCCCTGAAGGTCTCCAAAGGAAACAATGGCCCAGGTGTTCCAACAGCCACAACAGCTTTAAGGAAACTGGCTGAAATGATGCAGCCTCACAGACTACTACAGCCAAGTTTAACCATAATTCTAAATTTTCTCAGGATCCCCATAAGATTACCAGTACCCCCAATCAGCAGGAAATATAATTTATAATATTCTCAAAATATTATAAATATTTATTTTCATTTAAAGGGGGTTGGTTATAAATGGTTAATGGTCAAAGTCAATCTCTTTCTTAAAAAGGGGGGATATGATATAAAATGATAAAAACGGTAAATTATTAAATCATGTTTGGTGTAAACATATATCTTCACAGGTCTGAAAGGTTTCCTGTGGCTGATGCAAATGCTACTGTCCTAGATGGACAGGCAGGCTGCTATGATCCCTTGGTGAGTGCCTTAGTTTTCTTTCTATTGCTGTGATAAATTCCATAACCAAAACCAACCTGGGAGGAAAGGGCTGGCTTCAGTTTACACTTAGAGTCCACTGTGGGAAAGAACTTAGGGCAGGACAGGAACTCAAGGCAAGAACTGAAGAAGAGGTCATGGAGGAATGCTGCTTGCTTGCTCCTCATGGCTTTCTCAACCTGCTTTCTTATTCAACTCAGGATCATCTTCCCAGTGGTGACACCACCCACCATGACCTGGATCCTCCCACATCAATCATTAATCAATAAAGTGACCCATAGGCTTGCCTATGAACCATTCTGTTGGAGGCATTTTCTCAACTGAAATTCTCTTTTCCCAGATGACCCGGGCTTGAGCCAAGTGGACAAAAGATTTAATTGGACAGTAAGGTAACTAGTTGGGAGATGCCCCATCATACTGCTTCCTCCTGAAGTTGCAGCATCAGGACAATAAAAGCTTCTCTGGCATGGTCTTTTCCGGCTGATTTAGTCAGCTGGTTGGCCTGGTTAAGAGAAGGAAAGGGGCAGCAAGAGCAGAGACCGTGGAGATGACAGGTAGGCAGGCAGTAGCAGCTTGACAGCCAAAGAAGACGGAGCCACTGAGAGCAGCCACAGCACAGGAGCAGGCTAGCCCTGGGGGTCGCTTGGCTGTGACAAAGTAGAGATGGTACCATCAGAACTGTCAATAGCGCAACAACAGTAGAGAGGCAGAGGTCGTAACAGCCGTAATGGCCATGATGCCAACATTTTCTGACCACGTGAAGAGTAGTAGGGCTTTCTGGGCTCTGGACTCCTGACTCAGTAGGCCCCAAAGACACGCTGTGAGGCCGAGGAGTCCTGGCTTCCTGTTAGGGCTGCACCAATTGTCTGGAGCTGAAACCCCACTGTCAGGGCTGTGGGATAACTGCACTGTTGCAGGACACCGCCTGTGGCTGCTCCTGCCTTTGTGCTGTTGTTGCTCCCTGCTGTCAAGTGTCAATGGTTACAGAGACTGGCAAAGACCAGTCTTTTGATTTCTGCTTTGGTAGGTGTGGGTGGGAATGTGAGACAGGGTCTCATGTATAACAGGCTGGTCTTGAAGTTGCTACATAGCTGAAGTTCTTGAATTCCTGATTTTCCTGTTTCCATCTCCCAAGTGCTAGTATTACAGGCATGTGCCACTGCACCTGTCTTAACCACAATTTCTATCCTGTAGAGAAAAAGGAAGTTGTTTTTCCACTGGCTTAGCAACTGCACCTGAATTTACTGATATTTTAACTTTCACCTGCAGTCCTGTAGCTCCACAGACGCTGTGCCCCTCAGGCCTCAGACTGGCAGGATTTCTGATCCCACTGGCATAGGCTTTGCCACTGCTGCCAAATGTAGTTTTTTTCTTTTTAAGACCTATTTATTTATTGTGTATGTGATGGTCTGCCTGCATGCCAGAAGAGGACACCAGATCTCATTATAGATGGTTGTGAGACACTGTATGCATGCTGGGAATTGAACTCAGTACCTCTGGAAGAGCAGCCTCTAAGCCACTTCTCCAGCCTGCCAAATGTAGTTTAACTAAGTCTTTATAATTCTATTTACCAATAAAGACTTGGAAGTCAGATGTTGCCATGAAAACCTGCTATCTCAGAGAGGCTGAGATGCAACCAGCTGACCTTCCTTTTTGGCTGTAGACCCAGCCAGAAAGCATCTCTCTAGTTGTCTTAAACCAAAAAGACCACACAATTTCAAGTCCCTCTCTATTCCTTCCTGTGTATCTCTCTATCCATCTTCTTGGCTCCTCCTTACTCTCTATGGCGAATTCCTTTCAATGGGTTGCTAGCTCCGCCCCCTGGTTCAAGGTTGATTTTATTAACACAATCTTGGATTTCACAGTGTTATCAAATATCCTGCAACAGGATGTCTACTTTCCAATGGCTCTGAAATGGTACATGGAAACAGCCAGAGGCATCTAAGATGCTCCCCCAAAGGAACAAAGGGGAGAGAGGGAGAGATGGAGGGAAGGAGAGAGAGAAATCTAGGGTTGTTTACAATGTAGAGGTGCTCCCACAAAGGTAGTGTGAACTTGACAATTTTCATTATCAGAGATCCCATTTAAAGTGGAGCAGTATCTTATTCTGTGCACATTGACCAGTTGGGTAGCTCTATGTTAGTTGCCATCAACCACAAGAAGCTTCTCTGACAAGAGTTGAGAAATGCATAGCTTTATGGATATGAGTCAGTTTGAGATGGAGCCCATATCTGGCTGTGGTAGTTTGAATGAGAATGGCCCCCCGTAGTTTCATATATTTGAATGTTTTGTTCCCAGTTGGTAGAACTGTTTGGAAAGGATTGGAAGGTGTGGCCCTGTTGGTGGCAGTGTGTCACTGGGGATGAACATCCCAGGCCATTCCTGGTTAGGCCTCCCTCACTAGCGCTTGTGAATCAGGATGAAAGCTCTTGGCTACTGCTCCAGTGTCATACCTGACTGCCCGAGGCCATGCTTCCTGCCATGATCCTCTGGAACCATGAGGCTCAAATTAAATGTTTTCCTTTAGAAGTTGCCTTGATCATGGTGTCTTAGTACAGTGATAGGAAAGAGACAGACACTGGCACAATTTTTGGAACCAAGAACCCGAGGCTAGGTAGGTCATAGACCTTAGGGGGAGAACTTACTACCATTATTCTGTTTTTTTGTTTCTTTGATTTCTTTAGTCAGGGTCTTGCTATGTAGGACTGGCTAGTCTGGAATTTGTTATGTAAACTAAGGGACTTGGGTTTAGCTTAGTGGTAGAGCATTTATATATCAAGTACAAGTCCCTAGGTTCCATTCCCAGCACATGTAGTTACAAAAGACCAAGTAGGCCTTAAACTTGTAATGATCCTTTTGCCCCTTGCTCCCACATGTTGGGATTATAGGCATATATATCATGCCAGCTCACTAACAACTTTTTGATGCTTAGCAAGACTTATAAGCTTGGTGTGAGCTGTTCTTGGTCATGTTGCCCTGTATCCTGCCAGCAAAGCCCTGTCAGTTTGGTGTTTCACTCAGAAACACTAAGAAGTTATACCATGCTAATTTATTTTGTAATACTGTTATATTCAATTTGCTTAAAACTTATTAAGAATCTTTGCATGAGTAATACTAGTCTGTGGTTTTATTAGCTGTGCCTGGTTCTGTTACTAGATTAATGTTGACTAGAGTAAGTCTGAGTTTCAATGTATTCCTCCTGCTCCTGCTTTCTGGAAACCATTATAGGCAATTAGCATAATTTTCTCCATAGACATTTGATATAATCATTAATTTGCTTTTATGTTGCTCTGATAAATACCATGATGAAAAGCAACTGAAGGAGAAAGAGGTTTATTTCAGGGCAAGAGTTCTAGGCAGGAACCTGAAGGCAGGAACTGAAGTAGATGGAGAATCACAGCTGACCGTCTTGCCTACTCGATCGTGCTCGGCTACCTTTCTTATATAGTGCAGTAGTACAGTCAGAAGCATCAAGGAGTTATGCTGCACTAACACTGGATTAGGTGAGGTAGGCTTCATGGATTGTCATAACTAGGTAATCTTAGGGGTAGTCATATCCCTCCCATCCCAGCTTTCAGATTCAACGAGAGCTCCAGTAACCACCTAGCCCTTCACCCTCTTCCTCTGCCTTCACCAATACCACGTTATGACCCCAGTCCTCTGGCTCCCCTGACACTGTCCTCTGTTCATCCTCACTGGTCTCCTGTAACCCTCACAGAACAAACCAGCCATGAGATTACCAACCATTTTTGGCACTCTACTTGCCTCCCCACAGATGAGCCCTCAGTAGATGGTCTTGCCTGCCCCCTATGCTCAGGACCTATCTTGATTCTAGACAACATGGAGAATGTTCTGAGAGATGGACCAGCTAGCCTCGGGAACAGTGGATAGACCACCAGGAGGCAGCCTGATACAAGGAGCCTGGGGATGGGCTTGAGCTGGGTGTCTGCAACTGACAGGTAATCTCAGGCTTCCCTCTCTAACTCCCTCTTCTGTGAAAGTTGGACAGTAGCATCTACCAAATGGGAAGCTGTGGGGAGCAAAGGAGAGGCTGTAGTAAAAGCACAGCCTCTAGATTAAAAGGAGAGTAGGGACATGGCAGTTTTTCTTACCTCATGTTGTATATGATCCTGAATATATTCCCTAAGAGCTCAATTTGGGGCAATTTGACCTTTGAAGATTTTCTATGTTCCCAGAAAGAAGTATTTGATTATGTGTGGCTATGGTTGCTCACACACAGTCACACTCTCCCAGCCCACTGTAAGAAGACCGTCGGAGTAGATCTGCTTGTGCGTGTAACACATGCCTATGTGCAGCTGCATGGCTGTGCTGGAGATTTCAAGGAGATCAGTCAGTTAAAGATTTCAACACAGGCGAGGCAGACAGAAATGTACTGAGGAGGGAGGAAGAGACCCAGCCTCAGGTTCAGCTGGATACAGGGTTCATATTCTGCTAGGATTATTCCTGAGCTCGTTCGTTCTTCTTTCTTTCTCTCTCTCTCCCTCTTCCTCTCCCCCTCCCTCCCTGTCTGCCTCCTTCCCTCCCTCCCTCCCTCCCTTCCTTCCTTTCTTTATTCTTTCCTTCCCTTTTTTTTGAGGCAGGGTTTCTCTGTGTAGCCCTGGCTGTCCTGAAACTTCCATTGCAGACCAGGCTGGCCTCGAACTTAAGGAAATTCACCTGCCTCTGCCTCCCAAGGTGTGATTAAAGGGATTAAAGGCAGAAGCCACCACACTAAACTATTTTTTAAAAGATTGTCCCATGCAGAATGGTCAGTGCTGAAACTATTCATATACAAAAAATGAAAATGAACTCAACAAATTGTATTTGGACACATTTGTGCATACAAACACACACACATGTGTTTGTAACAATAGTAATTAAAGTAAAAGAGGCCATCAACTTGAGAGTGGTGGACCTAGGAGAGGCTCAAGGGAGGAAAGAGAGGGGGAATGTGGAATGTGATGCAATTCTAGTTCTAGTTCCATTTTTATGTGAAAAAATTACTTTTATTTTTGAGTATGTGTGTGTGTATGTATGTGTGCGCGCGCGTGCATGCGCGAGTGTATATACATGCAGAGGCCATAAAAGGGCCAAATCCCCTGGAGCTGGAGTTGCAGTGGCTGTGCACTATTGGACTTGGGGGCTGGGAATCTAGCTACCATCCTCAGCAAGAGCAATATGCTCTCTTAACCTCTGAGTTATCTCTCCATCTCATTCCTGAACTTTTGTCATTGCTAGGGTCTGCCATCTACAGTCATACTCGACCACACCTGATCTCATCTGTCTTCTTGCTAGCTCCATTTTCATACACTGGCTTCCCTCATGGGGTAGGGGACCTGGCCGTGAAAAGTTCCAGCTTTACGTCTATATGGTCTGCAACCAGAGAGAGCGGGGCTCTTTTCCAAGTTCTGATGAGGACCATCCCATAGAGAGATTCTGGCCAGTGTTATGGAACTCTGTCCTCTGGACACGACATGGTCATCCAGAGCAGCCGTGCGTGCTCATAGGAGACCCTTCAAGATTGGGCCAGTGACATGAGGGTTCCGGGAGTGGCACATGAGGTCTAACCCTTCACCAAAACTATGTAAGAGAGAGATGACTCTTCAGTGGTAGGGCTACGTATATACACACTGCACACCCCTGCAAGTCACCTCTCACCCACGCTCCTCTCATCATTTCATTTCATCATTGTTTATGCCCCGGCAATGCTTAAGCATGCATGGGCAGCTGTTTATGGCGGTTCTCCAGTTGTTCCTGTCCTGGGCACTCCTGGATGCTTGTGTTATTGTCACACCCAAGGCTCCACAGTCTTCCTTTACACTGTCTATCCAGCATTTTTTGGCCCTTCCTCTTCACCTTATCCCGTGCACTCCTCCAAGCAGTGCTATCTTTGGGTATCTGCCATCATTCATTCTTATAACCTAGCCGAAGTATCTCAAGCGCCTTTGCCATATCCTGTAGTTTACTTCCTTCTGTAGATGGAGATGTTTCTTAATGCCATCACTGCACAGCCTATCTCTTTGTGTGACGCCTAGAATCCTCCTGAGACAAGCCATCCCAAACGTGTTCAGCCGCTGTTCAGAGGAGCATCTCATTGTACAGGTTTGGGAGGTGTAAAGAAGGCAGCTCAAGACAAGCATCACATATACTTGTAACTTTGTTGTTGTTATGTCTCTTGCTGACCAAACCTTTCTTAGTGCCTGGAATGCAGCCCTTGCTATTCCTATCTGCCTCTCGATGTCTGAAATAGTTCCCTGCTTTGAACTGAGGTTTCCTCCCAGATAGACAAAGTTGGCTGCTTGAGGTTCTGGTTCTTTATAACAATGTTAAAATCCTGTGTGCCCTTCCCACGCTCTTCCCAAGTGTTGTATCTCAGTCTTTTCGATGTTTACTTTCTTACTAAGGTTTTCATTGACTTCCACCACTCTATTTACCATGGCCTTCAGCTCATTCAGACTTTTAGCAAGTAGTGCTTCTCTTCTCTCATGCTCCCATAACTAACCCTAATTAAACTCATTGGCTCAGTGTGCTAGACTTGGGTGGTATTGCTCCTTGGGTCTGCTGTGGGTGCTGTATCTGGGTTAATGGCTGTCAAACCGTGGCTCCCCAGGAAAGCTAAGGCCACGCTGCTCTCCTCTGTCCACTCCTGGCTGGATTGGCATGCTCCAGGAACTGATGTCCTACTTGTGTTACCTATACTACCCTAGCTGGTGCCAGAATACAGATGCCACAAAAACAGATGAGGTAGGCTTCTGTTAGATGTTGGGGATATGAATAATGATACATGGAATGATATTAAACTTTATTGGGGAGTAAATACATAAATCAGCAAAAAATAATATGTGACCAAGTCAGTGGTTTATAAAATTCTGTTTGGATGATATCAGTTGCCTTTTCCTAATGAGAACAGTCTGCTTGTGTTTTTCTTGTTTTCTTTTGGAGTGGGACCCTGCCTGGCAATGCCTTTTGATAACATAAACAAACTTGATCCAGTTATTTTCCAGAAAATTGCTGTGGTTTTACAGCTTAATGCATGTCCATGATGTGAGCAATTATCTTATTTCCTTGATGGTGACCTTTAAAAGGGTCACATTAAACCATGGTTTAGGACACACAGAATATAGGTCACCTCTCTTGTCTGCGCCATAGTACATAGGAACTCTTTCATTATGTGACCACAGCGCCTATAATTACTGGTATTGATATCTGCTGACATTAAGATATGGGCACGTAGCTTCACTGGCACAGTGTTTGCCCAGCATGCATTTAATTCCCAGTGCAGGACTGACTCCATCTAATATGAGATAACTGTCAGGAAATTCACTGGTGACACTTTCAAAGGGAGAATTCTGATATCCCAGGATCTGTCCTGACTTTTGTAATTTCATGGGATAGGATCAGAAAGGACCCAAGACCAAGCAGAGGTAGAGCGGGAACTCAGTTCCTGAAGTGGCAGGAAATGAAGAAGAGGGCTAATGTGTCCAAAACTGCAGAGGAAGTGATTTGAAAGAGAGGACACAATTGACCTGAGGTTCCCGAGAAGGGCAGGAGGGCTGTTCCAGAGCTGGGAGACAATGAGCTGAGAAAGTTCTGGGGCAAAGTTTCAGTCCAGACACAGTGAGGGTAAAATGCCAAGATTTGTTGTACTGCTGAGGTAAGCAGGCATAGGGAATAGTTTAGCAACCTGGGACTCCACTTGGTTTGGGTTATAAGTGCACTCCCACTTCTAAAAATAATGTGCTTGTCAGTCTGAGCCCTTTACCTGTGTTCTCTCTACACACACACACACACACACACACACACACACACACACACACACACACACACACACAAGCTAACTCAGTAAGACATACTGTGTTCTCAAAGTGAACTTTTAGGGAGACTCTTTTATTTATAATCTTATGCCTATGTATAATTTGGCATACATATGGTTAAAGTCAGATGCATTATGGGAAGGGATACACAGTAAAGAAATTATTATATAACTCAATTAGCAGAGAATACTTCAGACCACACCCTTGGTTACAACCCTCTCATCCACCCTGCTCCCACTGTGTTGTGGAAACACTGGCAGGCACCACCATGCCCGAGCCTAATTACCTTTGTGAAAGGAATACTTGATAACGGCTGACACAGAGTATAGGTATAAGGAAGGAGGAAGTTCTCCAAATTCTAAAAATTGTCTCAATTTCTTAGAGACAGAGGCACTCAGGGCCAGTTGGTAATCTGACTCCCGATTGTATCTGATCCCAATTGTATCTGATCCCGATTGTATCTGGCTCAGCCACTGGCCTGCTCATGCTCTTTGCCTTGTAGAGGGTTGCCAGAATAAACAGCTTGAGAGGTGCCGCTGAGAGCTCCTCAGGGGCACAGAGAAGACTCAAGGAGAGAAGTTGCCTTTGGAGAAGCTTGTTAACTAGGACCACCCAAACTCCTAAAGGGCAGCAGGCGAGCAAGGGCACAATTTGGACCAAATGCCAGGGAAGGGAGCTCTAAATTAATCCCATACTCTGGAGTTCTCCAGAGCAAAAGAACCAAGAGTGTTATGTGTGCATGTATGTACATATGTACTCTTGTGCATAAGTAATGTATATTACTCTCATATCGTATATCATGTATGATTGAGTGTGTGTGTGTGTGTGTGTGTGTGTGTGTGTGTGTGTGAAGTTAACTCTCTGCTGTCTACAAGCTGGAGAACCAGGAAGCCTGTGGTATAATTCAGTACAAGACCAGAAGCAGGAGAACCAACTGACTCACAGTCCAACAGCCTAAGAATGAAGGGCGAAGAGAAGAGGAGGTTAGTGTGGGCCCTGTAGTTCAAAGGCCTGAGAAGCAGGAGAAGATAAATATCCCAACTTAAGAAGACAAGTCGCTCATTTTCTGCCTTTCTCTCTGGGCATTCAGTGGACTGCCCACCCACGTTGGTGGTACAGATCTTTTTGACTTAGTCTACTGATTAAGATGCTAAGCTTCTTCAGGAATCCCAGCCACATCTCAAAATTATATTTTATTTGTTCCCCAGAAATACCAGAGTTCATCCACTTGACACATAATCATAGACACTTGAAGAATCCAGGATGGGCTGAAGGCTTCAAGGATGGGGGACACATAAAGCAAACACTTCTGGCCACTCTCCCAGTGGCTCCAGGGCAGCCCGCCTCTCCTTCCCGTGGAAGCTGACATCACTGTGAATGCAGACCCCAGGCCCTCATCGGCACAATCATAACCAAATTAAACATGTCCAGAAGGATGCTTCATAGAAGCACCCCTGTTAGAGCACCACAAGCAGAGCTACAGGTGAGGTGCTGAGTCACTGGCACAACATGTTTTAAATACTCCTTTATTTTTCCTCTGAAATATTTTCAAAAAAATTTATTACACTTTCATTTATTTTGTGTGTGGGTATGTGCATGCCATAATATGCATGTGGAGGTCACAAAACAACTTGTAGGAGCCGGGCGGTGGTGGCGCACACCTTTGATACCAGCACTTGGGAGGCAGAGGCAGGTAGATCTTTGTGAGTTCGAAGCCAGCCTGGTCTACAGAGCGAGTTTCAGGACAGGCTACAAAGCTACAGAGAAACCCTGTCTCGAAAAGCAAAACAAAACAAAACAACAACAACAGAAAACTTGTAGGAGTTGGTTCTCTCCTTCCACCATGAGGACTGAACTCAGGTCATCAGGCTTGGGAGCTAACACCTTTACCAGGGAGCTATCATATTGACCCATGAATACTGTATTTTTATTTAGTTCAAATGGAATATGAAAGTAATTCTTTATTAGGATGTTCAAGATCAACATATTATCACTCTCTTCATGGATTACAGAATACATTTGACCACATCGTGGAAGGACAAGGATAAGGGCTCCCACAGTGGATGTCAAACAGCTCCACAAGACATCCCCATTCACCGAGGAGAGGATGGATGTTCCTAATTGCATTGTCTCTGTTCTAAGTTCCAGCCAAATAGCCACAATTTCCCTGGAGACCTTTATTCCAGCACAAATCGACTTTGTCCTTGCTACTCTTCAAGATCCAAGCAATGAAAGTCACCCAGGCTGCCTCTGAGTCCACAGAACATCCCTTTGAATTGCTCTCACCCCAACAGCCTCGAGCACAGTTGCAAGTGGGCTGAGAATATAAGGCTCCACACCCAACGCACACAGAACATTAATAAATGCCACTTGGACATAGACCTAACATTATCAAACTTCTTCAAATGATGGTGGGTAGGAAGGACTGAGACCCAAAGAATGCTCCTCATTCATGGCAACATTTATGGAGATCTTGTATGCAAAGGCATGAGGGAGTGCTACTATCATCCTACCCTGTGCAGCATGAATTTACAGACAAAAGCAGACACTAACCCTGGCTTAAGTTTCTCCTGGCTCTTCCTGCTGAAAGATGGTGACATTCTAGCTCTCACTTGTCTTGGGTTTCATTTAATTTTTTTTAAAAAGGGAAGATTAAAAAGGATAAAAGAGAGAATGAGAAAATGGGAGCAAAACCATCCTGTAAGACAAATAAAAAATACAAAAACAAGATGTAATATAACATTTATAATAGAAACTGGCTAAAAAGTCTGCCTGCTAGCAGACAGTATGATACACAGCGGGGTGGGAGCAGGCAGGAAAGGGAGAGGCCACAGATCTACACCAAGAACCTTTCAATGGACTGCTGGATGGCCTCGATCTGTTGCTTTAGCTGAGAACCTTCATTGATGGTAACAGAACAGACGATGACAGGCCTGGAGACCCTACAGGCCCATCCTAGATTGCTTGGAGCACACAAATACATTGGGGACATTCTTGTACAACAGTGGGAGGTGCAGAATGATCTCCAAGGGCCTAGCATCTGCTGCCATCAACAGTGACCCAGTGACCTCAGAGATGTTCCTGATGAGGGTTTTGGTGACTTCATTGGTTCCTTTTTAAAGCTGCTTGTAGTTACATGATGGCTGAGCCAACTCCAGCAGCTTCTTGATGAGGTGAGCCTCTGAAAAAAGGAGAGTCTGTAGTTGGCATTTTTTGGGGTGACCAACCAGTTCCACATAAAGATGAGGAGACTTATTATTAATTATGAATGCTCAGCCTTAGTTTAGGCTTGTCCACTAGCTTTTTACTTAATTTAACCTGTTTCTATTCATCTACATTTTGCCTTGAGGCTTTTTACCTTTGTTTTATTCTGTATGTCCTACTTTCCTGCTTCCTCCATGTCTGGCTGGCCCCTGGCATCTCCTTTTCTTCCTAGAGCCTAAATTCCTTCTCCTACTTACTCTCCCTGCCTGGAAGTCCCGCCTATACCTCCTCCCTTGCTATTGGTCATTCAGCTTTTTATTAGACCAATCATGTGCCTTAGGCAAGCAAGGTAAAACAGCAACATATCTTTACATAGTTAAACAAATGCAGCACATCTTTACATAGTTAAACAAATGCAACATATCTTTACATAGTTAAAGAAATACAGCATATCTTTACATTGTTAAACAAATGCAGCACGCCTTTACATAGTTAAACAACTATTCCACAACAATAGTTCTTCTGATTCACATCTGCCTCTGTCATGGCTGCAGTGCACTGACCTCGCAGCAATCCCAATATTGCATTTTAAAATTATTTTTTAGTGTATAAAACAATATTCTTCATTATGACATTTTCATACACATGTATCACTGTACTTTGCTCATATTTGCTTCCCTCACTGCTATTCCTTGTCCCACCTCTTCCACATCGAGGAATTCTTTTTGGAAAGTGTACTGTGTGACTGGCAGGAGGAACCCTACTCTAGGCCCCAGAGAGAGTTTTTTTTACTACCAAGTGGCCCAGAAGCCTCTTTGGAGACCATGGCCTTTCTCTTACAAGCATTTACAGGCTGGGTTGGCCTGAGCCTCTTTCTAAAGTCCTGTCATTTCTGGATTTGTAGGCTCTTTTCCTACTTGGTATAATTTGTGAATAACCAAGCAGTCCTGGGAGCAGGGGAGAGATATTAATCACTGATAATAAATGAAGAAAAGAGACAATATTCTAAGGACACCTTCTCCTGGAGCAGCTGTGGCATTTCAATTTTGTTTTGTTTGTTTTGTTTTTTTAAAGGACTGTATGTTTGTGCTATCATCAGAACTTCTCACAGGGAGGGAAAGAGCTTTCCAGGGACCAGGGCATCACATTTTCTTCCCTAATTTGTGCATAGTTGCATCTGTCATGGCGCAGGGAGGTATCGTTTTCACAATTACAATGTCTCTGTTGCTTGGTAAAATACCATGACTAAGGGGACTTAGAGAAGTAAGAGTTTATTGGGCTTAGGGTTCCAGAAGTAGGAAAGCATGGCAGCCAATGGTGGGCAAAGCACCCAGAACAGGAAGTCGAGAACTCAGATCCTCAACTGCAAGCACAAGACAGATAGAGAGAAGGTAGCGGGGAGAGCACGCTGGAAGTGGAGTGAGGCTTTAGTTGTAAAGCTGCTCCCCTTGTTGTGCACTTCCTCTAAGAAAGATGCACCACCCAACCTTCACCGGTGCCACCAACTGACCACCAAGTGTTCAAAAGCCAGAACCTTTAAGAGACATTTTTCATTCAAACCACTACACAGTGAGACTGTGCTGAGTTCAAGATTACCTGGAGGGTCAACATTTGGGTCGCATCAATCTGGATGGAACTTCACCTTGTTGGCTGTCAATATATGACATGCTTTTTTCTAGATAGGATCTCTCTCATGTAACCCAAGGTGCCCTCAAACTTGCTATGCATATGAGGATGAACATGAACTGCCAATCCTCCCGCCTTTACCTGCTAAGTGCTGGGGTTACAGGTATGTGCTCCACTATGTCCAGTTTATGAGGTATGGGGATTAAACTCAGAATTTTATGTATACTAGGCTTGCACTCTGTCAGCTAAGCTATACCCCCAGCCCTCTGTGAAAATCTGGTGGTCAGCAGCTAGGGGCATGTGGTCACTAGCAGCCAGTTGTTAACTTTTCCAAGCATGCAATAAAGACAACAGGCGATCAGCAATTCTGAGGTTCAGGCTGGTGACATTGCAGCAGCTTATAGCCACAGTCTAGAGCTAGGGGCAGTGACAATAGATAAGGACAACTCTTTAGTTTGCTGCTAAAACAATGTTGGAACTGGAAAGTTACAGCCAATACTGGGAGAAGCAACAAGAAGCAGTCTTCCTCTTTACTGACTCTGAGTGTCCAGCTGTGCAAACAGGCCTAGACACAAGAGGGCTGATGCACACATGCGCTCACAGAGACAGACTGTGCAGCATGCACGGGGCCTGCACAGGTCTGCATCAGGAGGGACCTAGAGCTGGAGGGAGAAGTGGACACGCACTCCCATGCCTAACCCAGAAGCTGTCTCAAATGACAGCCACTTGTAAGTGAAAAATTAGTTTTCTCCAAGGGAGTCTCCCTGGGGAAACAAACCACTCTTTAGGCCAGGCCCCATGCCCAACATAGATGACCAATACAAAATGAATTCGACGGCATCTTTGGATTCTTCGTCTCGTGGTGTTAAGTCAGGACATTTTTTTAAACCTTACAGGTCATTTGCATGTTAGTTACGTTAGTTACAGCTTCTGGTTCTGTATTTTATGGAATTCGTGTGGGGGTGCAGATGTATCTCCGTGCCTATCTAGATGCATTTCTTATTCTTTTTCTTTAGCTCTTTTTCTTGTCTGCTTGTTTTGTCTTATTCTGATTTGTTTGTTTTTGCTTTATCTTATTTTATTATTACTCCTTAGCTGTCTATTTGTTTTCTAATGAGAGACAGAAAGGGTGTAGATCTGGATGGGAGGGAAGGTGGGGAGAAACTGGGAGGAGTAGGGAGATAGGAAACCATAACCAGAATATATTTTATGAACAAAACTATTTTCTTTTTCTTAAAGATTTATTTATTATGTATTCAGTATTCTGTCTGCATGTATGCTTGCAGGCCAGAAGAGGGCACCAGATGATTGTGAGCCACCATGTGGTTGCTGGGAATTGAACTCAGGACCTTTGGAAGAGCAGGCAGTGCTCTTAACCACTGAGCCATCTCTCCAGCCCAAAATCTATTTTCAATTAAAGAAAGAAAGAAAACTGCCATGAGCAGGGGCCAGGCTTGGATGGCAGACTGTGATAAATGCCTTCCTGGGCTGTGTGTTCCAAGGTCAGCAGTCCAGACACTCTGGACGTACAAGAACAGCTACTCCACTGGAGTCAGAATATGTCCTAAGAGGCACCAATGGACCCCATTTCAGCTCATAATTGGCAACATGTGATAACTTGGTGGTCAGCAGCTGGGGTGTACATCTATTGGTATCCAGAGTTTAACTTTTGTAAATGTTCTGGCTAACAAGGCATGTACTGTACGGATTTGTGGGAAAGCCAGAACTTAGTGACAGACTAAGTTCATTCAATATCCAGTTTGGTGAGATGGCTCAGTAGATGCTTGCTTCCAACCCTGACTACTTGAGTTCTGTTGACTGAGGTTTTCTGTCCTGCCCACTTCCCGCAGTTGTTAAGTCCCAAAGAAATCACACAGAGTTCTACATTAGTTATAAACTGATTGGCCCATTAGCTCAGGCTTCTTATTAACTCTTAAAGCTTATATTAGCCCATTATTCTTGTCTATGTTAGCCACATGGCTCAGTACCTTATTTGGCGAGGCAGTCACATCTTACTTCTTCTGTGGCTGGGTCAGGACTGCAGACTAGGACTTCCTTCTTCCCAGATTTCTCCTGTTCTCATTGACCCACCTCTACTTCCTGTCTGGTTGTTGCACCTATACTTCCTGCCTGGCTACTGGTCAATCAGTGTTTATTTAAAATATAATTGACGGAATACAGACCATTGTCCTACACCAGAGTTCCATTCTCAGGGCACACATGGTAGAAGAAAAGAACAGACTCCTGTATGACATGAACATACACAAAGTTAAGCACTGTGGCATATGTCCATGCCCATAAATAAATAAATGTTACATTTTAAAAATTAGAGTTATTCAATACCTTTTTATTTACTTATTTGTTTAATTAGCTAACAATTATAGAACACCCAGTTTCTTTAGGGCTAAAGATGCAAGAACGATTAGACCCTAACCTTGGCTTTGTGGACCATGGTCTAGAGAGTGTACAGGATGCAAAAGAAAAGTAGAATATGAAAATAAAATGGTGGTGTCTACAGAGTGTTACTGGCAGATGAGGTTTGAGAACTGGCTTTTCCTCAAGGAGTCATTGGTGGAACAAAAGACATGATTATGGTTAATGAAGGAATCAAACTGTGCTACAGGCCTGTGACCGCAGCTCCTTGTAAGTCTGAAACAGAAAGATCACAAACTCAGGGCCTTCCTGTGTGTGGGGGAGCTATACAGTGAGTTCAAGACTAGTCTAGGCAACTGCATTGCTAAGTCCCCCCCTCCCCCTCCACCCCCGCTTTGGTCAACTTTACACAACCTAGAGTCATCTGGGGTTTCTGAGTTCTTTTTTATGTGATCTTTCTAGGATGGCCTGGCCTTCCTCAGAGCATGGTGGATAGGGGGCAGCACCCCACTGAAATTAAAGGCATAATGCTCCCTAAAATCTGATCCTGGAAGGCACATTGTGTCATTTCCATTTCACTCAAAGAAATGTTTTCCCTACTGGGAATATAGTTCATCAGACTCTGGCATAACTATTTCTTGGGTTCTAGCATGTCCAGTCATCCTGATGGTAGCATATTTATCAGATCAAGATACCTGAACACAGCCTCTCCTTCATGGTCTAGTCTCTGAGTGAAAGGTGGACTCATGGATGATTCCCTCTGACCTTTCTTATTTCCCTTGTGGCCTTATTCCCACTTGGCTTTTAACACTGCTTCTCTGGCTTTACACAGGAGTCAGCATGTTTTTCCATTAAAGAACAGGCAGGAACTGAGGAGGCAACCACTCTGAATTATGCTCACCTAGCTCTCTAGCTATGAACAAAGCCCTGGGTTTGATCCACAATATCAATAAAAACTGAATGCCTGTATTTCTAGCACTCAGGAGTACAAGCAGAAAGATCATCAGTTCAAGTTACATAGTTGATGTGGGGAGGTGATGCATGCTGTGAATATGTTTTATTGCCATTGGTTAATAAAGATGCTGCTTTCAGCCAATGGCTTAATAGTGTAAAGCTAGGTTGAAAGACATATATAGAGAGAGTAGACGGAGTCAGGGATATGCCATGTAGCCGCCAGAGGAGAAAGACGCAAGCCATTAGGGTGGAACCTTGCTGGTAGGCCACAAGCCTCATGGTAAAATATAAAATAATGGAAATGGGTTAATTTAAGATATAAAAGCTAGCTAGCAATACACTTATGCTATTGGCCAAACAATATTGCAAATAATATAGTTTCTGAGTGATTATTTCATGGTCTGGACAGCCAGGAATGAATAAGCGGCCTCCCCCAACATATAGTGATTATGAAGCTGGGCTACAGGAGACATGTCTAGAACAATAACAAAACAGTGACTAGTTTAGGTCCTCACCACACTGTCTAACTCTACTGTTGCAATATGATTGCAGACATAGGAAGTATATGCATAAATAAGCATGGCCATGTTCCAAAAAACTTTATAGGCACGGAAATTAGAATTTCAGACTTTATTCAAGGCCCACGAAATGGAATCTGTTCTTTGATTCCCCGCCCCCCCAACTTAAGTCAAAAATACAAGTTATCCTTAGCCCTAAGCTTTCTTGAATGGTTTCTACCAGAACATTTTAAAAGATTTTACTTAGTGTATGTGTGTGTGTGTGTGTGTGTGTGTGTGTGTGTGTGTGTGTGTGTCTAAATTCTCACATGCACGCACTTGCCTAAGGAGGCCAGAAGAAGCCAGGATCCCCTGGAACTGGAGTCCTAGGCTATCCATCTAGGTGTGGAACCTGAACTTGGGTGGTCTCAACCACTGCGTCGGCTCTCTAGCCCTCTCCCAGCGTTGTTTGATCAGCACTATTATTATTTCTATTTTAAAAATGAGGAAACTAAGGCATAGAGATGTTGAGTAGCTTCACATTCTTATCTCGAGGGACGTATGTGATGGAGTAGAAACAGAAGCATCAGAGTCCCACAGGCCAATTATGAATTCGGAAGGGAAGAGAAATCCATGACATAAACACAGAGCCTCACAGGAATTTTAAAGTAGAAAAGGGCCATCCCCAGAAGACCCAGGCATCACTGTCTTATTTATGTGTGTATGTTAGTTAGTTAGTATGTGTAACATATTCATGTGGGAGTTGAGTGTGTATTCGCTCACCTTCCTCAGTTAGCCCTCCCTGCCACCCTTTTGAAAATGTTTTTTTTTTAACCTTTTTTTTTTTTTGGACAGTAAAAAGCCAGATGAAAACAAACAGTAAAAAGTTAAAGAAAGAAGGAATAGTTGAACTAAGTTTTGTGTCACGCGGTGCCTACTGTTCGGAGAGGCTGAGGCAAGGTGAAAATGGCTGGAGTCCGGGAGCTTGGGACCAACCTGGACAAAACAGTGAAACCCTCATCACAGAAAGGATGGAAAAGAGGAAGGGGGGAGGAGGTGAGAGAGGGAAAGGAAGGGAGGGGCAGCAAGATGGCTCAGCAGATAAAGGGCACTTGCTCCTAAACTTGATGCCTTATGTTTGATCTCTGGAACCCGCTTGATGAAAGAAGAGAACTGACTCAGGAGAGTTATTCTCAACCCCATCCAATACACACAAATAAATACATTTTTAAAGGGGAAATGAGGAAATAGGGACTGTTCATATGGAAAGTTTCTTTCCTAAGGGGAAAGGGAAATAAAATAAAAAGATTAAGAATTGTGGTTCAAACACATGAAAAGAGTTTAAAACATAACCCACAGGTTTAATACTTCATGTAGTGTATTACTGATCCAGTTCAAATGCAAAATTATTTTTAAAGGACTTTAAAGTCAAGGCGCTGGAGATGTGGTTCAGTGAGTAATAGAACGATCTGTGCAACCATGACGGCCTGAGTTGTCATCTTCCAGTACACACACAAAGCCAGGCACATGGCTGTAGCCCCAGCTTGGTGTAATCTTCCAGTACACACACAAAGCCAGGCACAGGAATCCCAGCTCGGTGGGGGCAGAGCAAGAGGGCGGCTGGTGCTTGCTGACTGCCAACCTGGCCCCAGGCTCAGCGAGAGACCCTGTCTCAAGGGGATCACCTGGAGAGTGATAGAAGCAGAACACCTACTGTCTTCCTCGGTCCTCAACATACACATGGAAATGCCCACCTGCACACAGATGTGCACACATACTGCACACACACACACTTAAAATAAAATAAAACATGAAAACAAATATCTCCCCAAAATACTAAAATATGCTTTAAGAATAAATGAATAGTGCTGGGGTGACCTTTCAGGAGCAAAGTGCTTGCAATTGTTTCTGGCCTCGACACGCACACACACACATAAAAGAATAAGAAAATCCCAAAAATAAAATAAAATATTCAGAAGTAAACTAGATTAAAAGTCTGAGTATAAATTATAAAACAAATATAAAGAATTTAAAATGTAAAGTATTTTTAAAATAGAAGTTGACAGTATTAGGGTTCTCTAGAGGAACAAAACTTACAGAATAAATCTTTCTACATATAGAAAGGGAATTCATGAGAATGACTTACAGACTGTGGTTCAGTTAATCCAACAATGACTGCCCCTGAATGGGAGGTCCAAGAATCTAGTAGTTTGTCTCAACCGGTCTTCCGTCCACACTGGGCTCCTGAAAGGGAGGTGCTAATGCCAGTGAAGGAGTGGACTTGCTGGTGAGGTGAGAGCAAGCAGGCAAAGAGCAGAAGCTCCCATCTTCCATGTCCATGCAGGCTTCCAGCAGAAGGTGTGGCCCACATGAGAGATGGGTTCCCCAGCTCAAAAGATCCAGATTTAAAGTATGTCTCCCTGCCTCAAAGATCCGAATTAGAAGTAGCTCTTCCCACTTCAAATTAAGCAAAATTCCCCCACAGGTGTGCCCAGCCATTTTGGGGTTTTACTTAATTCCAGATGTAGTCAAATTGACAACCAAGAACAGCCATCATACTGACCGAAACAAGTAAAACCAAAAGTTGAAAAATAGTCAAAGCAAAGCAAATAAATAAATAAATAAATAAATTATTAAATAGAATGTTGGGGAAATGTTCTTGAAATTCCATACAAAATAAACATTCAGAAAAGGAACAAGCAACAGAAATGAAAAATAAAATTAGAAAACAGAATTTTTCTTTTTGAGAGAGTCATGTATCCCAGGTTGGCTTCCAAGTTACTATGGCCTTGAGCTTCTGACCCTTCTGTCTCAACCCCTGAGTGCTAGGGTGGCAGGCACATAGCACCTTGCCAACTTTATTTAGTCTGGGGACCAGACCTAGGGCTTTGTGTCACTCTGCCAGCTAAGCTCCTGTCCAGCCCCAGAAACAGGATTTAAAGAAAAGCAATGGGCTGGGCAGAAGACTCAACAGGTAAGAGCATCCGCTGCCAAGCCTGACAGCCTGAGTGCAATCCATAGGACCCACAAGGTGGAGAGAAAGAACTGATGCAGGCACTTGCTACCCCCGACACACACACACACACACACACACACACACACACACACGGAATAAAAAAACAAAGTAAAAATAAAGTAGTGCAGTTTGAAATGATTCAAAGAACAAAAACATACTGAGTCAGCAACAAAGCAGGAAAAAGAAATATTTCAGAGCAAGAGGAGGCCTAGGTGCCTGCAGAGAGGAAAAGGAAAGGAAGCAGGTGCCCAGACATCAATCTCTGCCCTCTGAAGGCCAATCCCAGGGAGATGATGCTGCGATTCTCAGCAGCTGGCAGCCAAAATCCAGCGAGCCAACTGGGCCTTCCAGGAGGCCAGTCAGCCCTCCCTTACACGTGTGCCATCGCGGCTGCAGCTGTAGGATGTGTGGAGAGACAGGCAGCTTCCTCCTAGGAACCCAGCATGAGGTGGTTAGGGGCCGCTAGGTGTGCACTGGAGAGACAGGCAGCTTTGTCCTGGGAGCCCAGCGTGAGGTGGTTAGAGGCTGCTACATGTGCACTGTCTTGGAAGACAAACTCACTTCCTAATTATGTTCCTCAGAAGTGTCCTTTCTGTGCCTTCAAAATTCTTAGCAGAAAAGCACCCATTTTACAGTGGTATTTTAAAGATTCCATAGAAGTTGTAAATTGCATAATGAGTAATCAACATGCGGCCTTTCCTGTTAACTTGCAGGGAGGGAAGTCCATTTTTATTGCATATAATAATAATAATAAACAATAATATAATGATCATCTTAAATTTGTGAGACAAGTTCTCACTATACAGTACAAGCCGTCTTTAAACTCACGACAGTCTTCCTGTCTCAGCCTCCTGAGTGCTGGAATTTGAGTGCTGGCATTACAGGCATGAGCCAATAAGCTCAACAATCTTTAACTTTTTAATGTGTATGTGCATAGGTGCACCTGTTGTGGGGGCGAGGGCATATATGTATGTGTATGTTCTTGTAGAGGCCTGAGGTTGACATGAGAGTCTTCCTTGACTTTACCTTATTCCTTGAGGCAGGATCTCTCAGTTGAACCTAGAGCTCACCAATATAGCTTACTGGGGTGGGGGCGGGGAGTTCCCTATCTCTTTCCCCCCAAACACTGGAATGGCAGGCAGGCCTCTGTGTCCACCCAGCATTTACCTGGGCTCTGGGGATCCAAACACTCACACTTGCACAACAAGTAATTTATCTACTGAGTCATCTCCTGGGTCCTGTAAAACATTTTAAAGTATCAGAATTATCTTTAGATAATAGGAAGGATTCAGCTGCCCACTCCCCTTTGGCTTAAAGCCACACATTTGTTATCTCACCATGCCAGAGAGCAGAGGCTCTAAGATCAAGGTGTTGGCAGTATTCATGTTATGTTCCCTCTTGAGGCTTCAGAACAGAGTCTGTCTTCTGCTTCTCCTACCTTCTAGAGGCTGCCTGAATTCCTTCACATTCTACTCTCTCTCTCTCTCTCTCTCTCTCTCTCTCTCTGTGTGTGTGTGTGTGTGTGTGTCCACGCACGCATGTCCCTCTTTCTATCCTCATATCTTCTGATTTTGTCCTATGTTGGAATAAGGATATTGTAATTATATCAGGTCCACCAGAATAATCCCCTTATCTCAAAACCCATCAGCACACCCACAAGAGCCCCTTTGTGTAAGACAATGTAATATGTTCACAGGTTCTGTGGAGTTCTTCACAGGATTTTTCTGTATACCACATCCCCTACAAGGATTAGCCTGATATTCATTCTAATATGTTTAGGTTTAAAATCTAGTAATATAGACCAATTATTCAGATCAGATTTACATCAAAAGACCATGTAGTAAGTTAGACCTCTGCAGTGAAAACAGGCTTTCCAAGGTCTGTGGATGTAGTTCAGTGGTAAAGGACTTTCCTAGCAGGACAAGGCCCTAAGTTTGATCCCAAACACTGCAAACAAACAAACAAACAAAATAAACAGCAGGAAAGGAAAGGAAAGAAAAGGAAAAGAAGGAAGGAAGGAAGGACAAATTGCTCAGAAACCTAACATTCAAACATTCAAAAGGGAGCCAACATCAGTTCAATGAAAAACAGATCCCTCAAAAAAGTCCAGCATTTTAATTTTGTTTCTGCTGTTGTGATAAAACACCCCAACAAAAGAAGATCTAATGAAGAAATAGTTTATTTGGCTTACAATTCCAGGGTATGACAATTTTGATATATACACATGTGCTCGCACACTTGAATGCACACACACAGACACACACATATATATACACCCCTATGTAGATCATCCTGCCTCCTGAGACTTTCCAACAAATCGCTGGTCCTCAGTCTCTTTACTCCCTGCGTATGATGGTTAGTTTTGTTTGTCAGCTTGAGGAAATACAGGATCAATTGAAAAGGGAGTTACAGCAAGGGATTATCTAGATCAGGTTGTTTGGCTACACCTGTGGAGGATTCCAAGTCCAGCCTTGTGGGGAAACTCAAGGCAGGAACCTGAAGCAGCTAGTTATACCCACAGTCAGAAGCAAAGAAAGAATTAATGTATGCCTGCTTGCTACTGCTCCTTTCTCTTTCTCCATTCTTATACAGTCTAGGACTCAAACCTAGAGCATGATGTCACACACAATGGATCACCTCAATGTAATCAAGACAATCTTCCACAAGGAATTATGTTAGTAACCTTTTATCTAAAATACATGTAACTCCATGTATATACATGTATAGTTTTCTATAATTTAACTTTATTTTATGTGCATTGGTGTGAAGGTATCATATAAGATCCCCTGGAACTGGAGTTACAGATAGATGTAAGCTGCCATGTGGGTGCTGGGAATTGAACCCAGGTCCTCTGGAAGAATAGCCAGTGCTCTTAACAACTGAGCCACCTCTCTAGCCCCACATGTATAATTTTAATGAACTTTTCTCATCTGAGCTGATGGGGCTCCCTCTAAGAGCCAAAGACCATCCAACAAAAACCCAATACCAGACATGAAAAGCCCTCTTTTGAGTTGTTGGCCACAGCTAAGAGACTGCCAAAACATACAGCCTAATGTTGTTGCCCTTGGTTGCCCCCCAGAGGTGGAAGGAAGGTAAGTCCCTATTGCTGAAGACACCATACACTTAAGAAACAGGGCCCAGAGGCCCCTGAGCTGGAAGTGACATGAATGCCTCCTCCCCAAGGACTAGCTTTTATGGCACCAGAAAGTACCATGCAAGCTTCCAAAGGAGGGAGGCAACTAACAATCCTACCCAGTTATGACACCCATGGGCCATATCAACAGTTAGCATGGCTTGATAGCACTAAGGGTGCAGTAGTGGCATGCATAATTTGGCAATAACCATAACTCTTCTAACTGGACTTAAGATTTGCCCAACAAGAGGAAAACCATGACTGGAAGTGTGTAGGAGGTTCATGTGTTGCTTTCATTGGTTAATGAATAACGAAACTGCCTTGGCCTTTTGATAGGGCAGAACTTAGGTAGGTGGGGAAAACAGAACTGAATTCTGGGAGAAAGAAAGCAGAATCAGGGAGAAGCCATGGATCCTTTTCCAGAGACAGACGCTGGTTAGAATCTTTCCTGGTAAGCCACTGCCACATGGTGATACACAGATTAATAGAGATGGGCTAAACTGAGATGTAAGAGTTAGCCAATAACAAGTTAGAGCTAATGGGTCAGGCAGTGTTTTAACTAATACAATTTCTGTGTGGTTATTTCGGGTGTAAGCTAGCCGGGCAGCCAGGACAAACAAGTGGCTCCTTCCCTTGCAACATGGAACTGGAAACCTAGCTAACTATTTAGCACTAGTGAAGTCATGGTTGTTGGCAGAGAATTTACAATTGCTAATTTAGTAAATCTGCATAATCCTTAATACAAATCTATAAATATTTGTCTCTATACCTCTCATCAAAGAAATTTATCTTTGCAATAGAAGGAAACTACTATAGAAAGCTAGAACGAATCAAAATGCAGAGTTGTGAATCACAGACCCAATGGATACATCTACAAAACACTCTCACACCTAAGGCTAACATCACAGAGAAGGGGTGGAAAGATTGTGAGAGCCAGAGGATCGTGGAATTTGCTGTGAGGTTGTAGCTCCTAGTAACATCAGAAGCTACCCCTATAAAGTCTCACCAATGTGACTGCCCAAATGTGAACTGAACAAGGATAACACTAATTGTCATGCCAAATGGATGCAGAAAAGTCCATGAGGCCTCAACTCTTTCAAAGAACTACAGGCTACTAAGGAAATCTGGGAGCAGGAGAGGTGGTCTTCCCCAGGGAAGAGCACAACAATTGGTTGTCTGGCACCAAACAGTCAGCTCTGAAAACATATATACAAGTAACATTATATGGATTCAACAGGTTATATTAATGAATACTTATATATGTATATATACAAATATATGTGTGCAATAACAGTGAGGAAAGAGGCCATGAATTTGAAGGAGAGTGGGGGGTATGTAGAGGATTTGGAGCAAGAAAAGGGAGGAGTCTTGTGGAATATTCCTTTATACTATGTGAATATATGTCACTGTGATTGGGTTAACAAGGAAGTTGACTGGCCAATAGTTGAACAGGTAGAAATTATATGAAAATGGCAGGCAAAAAGAGAGTTAAAAGAAGAGAAGTCTCAGGTGCAGAGGAAAAAGAAGATTAAACTTCATGTGGCAAAGTGTAGATAAGAAAAAAAATCAACTGCCAAACTTTGCCAAAACAAGGTAGGTAAGTCCCTCAAAATTCCCTGCTCCTCAGTAATGTCTGTTAGGTATACTATGCCTATAGGTCAAAGTTGGAGTCCCCAAAGTTACAGAAGAACTTTATGTGACTGTCCAGGCAGTTGGATGTTTCTTTCATCTCTTAATTTTGGAAGTTGCTTGCTCTGTACTTCTTGTTTACTCAGGTATATTATGAACTTCTCAGATCTTTGATGGTATTAAAGACTATATAGTTACAGTTATAGTTCTCCCTAATTATAGTAGAAAGTAAATTAGTTACAAAACTCTGGACTCTTCAGAAGACAGCTGATGAAGCATTTTTTCTAATTTGCCAAATACAAATCAACTGAATACTATAACTATAATATTCTTATAACTATAAAAATTCTTACTTGATAACTGTTTTGTAGTGAAAGACCCCCCCAGAGTGGGGAGACTCTCACTCAAGTCTTGGGATAACACGACCCCCCCCCCCAAGAACTCATGAGAGACTGTCCTTGCTGCAATCACACGAGGTTTATTGATAGGAACCAGTGCACTGGGGCCGAGACTCATATCCCACGCAGGAGTAGAGGAGTTCAACCCCGAGTAGCTGGGAGAAGGTCACAACCCAAAGGGGGTAGAGAGGGCGCCACTGGAAAGTTCCGAAAATACCAGTGATAATCACAAGGGGGTAACTCCCTTTTTCTCAAGATTGTTCTCAAGATTATAATATAACTTTGTGTTCAGCCAGTTCCTGGAACAGAGTCACTGAACTGGCTAACCTAGATTTTTGGCTCTACTCTTCCTGCTAGGTGGTCTGGATTTATCCAGGTCTTTCAGTAATATATAATTTTACAATGTTAAAGTTAAAGCCTCCCTTTTTAATTTGACAAAAAGGGGAAAATGTGGAATATTCCTTTACATTGTGCAAGTATATGTCACTGTGATTGGGTTAATAAAGAAGCTGACTGGCCAATAGCTGGATAGGTAGAGGTTAGGCAGGACTGGCAGACAAAAAGAGAGCACAGAAATGAAGAAAGGAGGATTCTGAGAATCTCGAGGAGACATGGAGAGAGGAGGAGGAGCTGTACTAAGTTACCAAGCCATATGGCAGAGCACAGATCAGAAATATGGCTTAATTTGGAATTTAAGAGTTAGCTATTAACAAGTCTGAACTATTGGCCGAGCATTTATAATTAATAAGTCTTTGTGTGGTTATTTGGGAATTGGCTGGTGGGACAGAAAACTCTACTTACAAGGTCTAGTAAAATAAATGCAATTATATTGTAATCTCGAAAATAAAATTTTAAAAATTCTTCACAGAGGAAGCAAAAGAAATCTTTGAAGAAAAAAAATCAATAAGTAAAAGTCAAAAAGAAGCTGGGCCTGGTGGCACATGCCTTGACTGGGCTATACCCCAAACTTCTTTTTATTTATTTATTTTTTGAACATCTGATCTGCCCAGCACTAGGGATGGAGAGGCAGGTGGATCTGCATGCTAACCTGGTCTACATAGAGAGTTCCAGGCTAGCCACGGCTACATAGTGAGACCCTGTCACATAAACAAATAAACAAAATGGGTTTGGACAGATAGCACAGTGGTTAAAAGCACTGATTGTCCTTTCAGAGGTTCCAGGTTCAATTCCCAGCATTCATATGATGGCTAAAACCCACCCGCAGCCCCAGTTCCAGTGGATCTGATTCCACTGGCCTTCTCTGACAAAGGACACCTGTGGTGCAGAAATATACATTCAGACAAAACACTCATAACATAAAATAAATCTTTTTAAAACTTTAAAAAAGAAGAAGTTGGGGGTATAGCTCAGTAGGGTAGAGTGCTTGCTTAGCATGTGGGAGGTACTGGGTGTGATTCCTGAGGCTGCATTCACTTGATGGTGCATGCCTGAAATTCCGGAATGCAGAGGCTCAGATGTTCAAGTTCAAGGTTAGCTACAGGAAGTCAGTGACCAGCCAGGGCTCCAGGAGCCACTGTCTCAAAAAAAAAAAAAAAAAAGAAAGAAGAATTTTAAATCAAGCACCAATTAGAACATGTGATAGAAAAGAAGAAACCATGCATGTCCATGTTTGCCCACATACATGTGCACGCATACAAATAACACATGCACATACACACAGAGATCCATTTCCCCTCAAGGTAAACAATGAATAAAGAAAATCAAGATAGCTATATACAAATAGTTTTGAAAATAAAAAAATATGGAAATTTTTCTTTATAATTGCCATGGTGCTCCTAGCAAAAGCAAATAATAATTTTTCTAATGCTTTAGAGGCTATTGGTTATTTACTAGAGAAAAATAGGAAACTCAGAACTCATTCATAAAAGTAAGGTCCACATGGAACAGATGTCTGCATTTTATAATCAAGTCAAATAGTTTCATATTCCTTCCCCCTTCCTGAACATTTCAATCCTAAAGCCATTAGGAGGGACAGAGGGACAGGCTCTCAGGAGAGTGCTGCTCTTGTAGGACATTGATACTGAAGGGGTAAATAAGCAGCCCAGGGCTGGGGGGGGGGCAGGGCTCGAATGAGATAAGAACAAATACAAGACAACCTAGCATGGGGCACTAAGGGGTTTCCACTAGAAGAGAGCTTGAGCAGGGCAAGGAGACTGCTCTCAGCAGCAAAGCATGGCCTGGGGTGGGCCCAGCACAAGAAGAGAGTCTGGTCTGGAATCAAATGTCAGATGCTGCCTGTAGCTCCAGCTCCGGGGAAATCTTATGCACTCTTCTGTGTGCTACCTGTGGGTGCCACACACACGTGTGGTATATACTCATACTCATATACACACACCTGCACAAATATAAAAATATATCTTAAAAAAGAAATCACCTTAGCCGGGCGGTGGTAGCTCATGCCTTTAATCCCAGGACTCGGGAGGCAAAGGCAGGTAGATCTCTGTGAGTTTGAGGCCAGCCTGGGCTACAAGAGCTAGTTCAAAAAAAAAAAAGAAATTACCTTAACAGTTAGTAGTAGTTCTCATATTTATATATATATGTAATATATGTGTAACATATATGATAGACATATGTCTCCAAGCTCCAGCATGTACATTCAAGTAACACCCCCACCTCTGTTCACCTGAGTTCACTTTTATTCCAAGAGATATCAGAAATTTTCCAAAGCCTTTAAGACTGCTAGCAAGTAGCAAGTTATCTAATTGGTTGGTAGTTGAAGCATCAAGAGTCAAGCTCTTGTTGGGCTGCAGCCTGTAAGTCACTGCAATAAATTCTCTCTCTCTCTCTCTCTCTCTCTCTCTCTCTCTCTCTCTCTCTCTCTCACACACACACACACACACACACACACACACACGCGCGCGCAGAGAGAGAGACATCATTTCATAAGTTCTCTGACTCTAGAGAACCCAGACAACACCATGGGAAACATGACTTTAGTCATTGTTCCCTGTGTATATTGTGTCCTTCGGCAGCCAGATGGCTCTTCTCTCAAGCTATTCTCCTGCCCTCTGATTTTCAGCAGTTTTACTCTGGTGTTCTTACAGGTCATTTTCTTTAGATTTAGCCGACTGAGCCCCTTAGATCTGTAAGTTAGGATCGAATTTTAGAAAAATTGTCAGCTATTTTCTCTTTGAATGTTTTCTGCTCTGTTCTGCTTCTTTTCTGCTTTGGGACTATTTTCACACACATATGAAACTCTTGGGTATTGTTCTCCATACCTCAAATGCTCTCACTGTCTCTTTTCTCTGTTTCCTCCCCCTCCGCAGTACTGGGGGTTGAATCTATGTCCTTATAAATGGTAGGCAAATGCTTTACCACTGAGTTTCATCTCCAGCCCTTTTTCTCTTCTCCTACTCTCCTCCCCCCCTTTCCTCCCTTTCAGCTTAAGCAATTTTTAATGCTTTGCAACCAAGTTCAGTAATTTCTATGTCTTACCTGCCATTAAATGAATGCATCCATATTCATTGTTTTTCTACTAATCTGATAAAGCACAATGGCAAAGGCAACTTAAAGAAGAAAGTTTATTTGGGGCTTACAGTTTCAGAAGGCTGGAGTCTGTGATAGTGGAGTTGAGGTAAAAGTTGACACAAGGCTGAAACAGCAGCGGAGATCTCTCATTTTAATACACAAAGAGAAGACAGAGGGAGCTAACTGTTAAGTGGCACAGGTCTTTGAAACCTCAAAGCTCACCACTAGTGACATACTTCTTCTAGCAAGACCACACCTCCTAACTCTCCCCAAACAGACACCAACTGGGGACCAAGTATTAAGTATTCAAATTTCAGAGACTCGGGGACATTTCATCAAACCACCACATCATCTCATATTTTCTGATTGCTGGCTTTCTCCTTGATTCTTTGTTATAGTTTTCAGGGAAAATTCTCAGATAGAAAGGGTTGAGGTTTTTTAAACCAAAGGAAACATTTGGATAAGAAATTAACAAATCTGTATTTTGAAGAATTCCTGTGGCCAGCTGAGTTCTAAATTGGAGGAGTTGGTAGCATAGAGATAATAGCTTAATCCAGATGGGTGGCAGTCAAGGTGGAAGTAGTGACAGGTTTTGAAAAACAGCGAGGGACAATCAGAAGGGGGTGGGGCACCATTAGGACACACGGTGTAGCAACAATCAACATTTCAGCGGGGAGGTGGCAGGGACTCCACAGCCTCCTCCTCCAGCTGAGGGGCTGCTGACAGTTGGCAGCTCCTGTGAAAAGGAGAGCAGTTATCTTTAACGGGCGGGCGGGTAGGTCAGCGGCTCTCCATTGGCAGTCTCACAGCTCTGACGACAGGGACGACACAAATTAAACTGGGTGTGGCGACGCCTGCCTTAATCCCGCGACTCTGAGTTCAAGGCCAATCTCACCTATCTAATGAGTTCCAGTACTACGTAGTGAGACTCTGTCTCAAAAAAAAAAAAAAAAACCAATTAGAACAGCCCACACCCTGGCCCCATCATCACATTGAAACCATGTTGTTTGTTCCCTCTATTACAACTGTGAGCCAAATAAAAGTCTTTGCTTAAGAATTTACTCAGCGCTATTGACGCGGCCGAGGAGCATCGCAGAAGGCTCTCATTTCCCTGCCGTCAGGTCTAAGTCAGAGTCTCCCAAGGAGCAGGAACAGCTGCGGAAGCTCTTCATTGGAGGGCTAAGCTTCGAGAGTCTGAGGAGCCATTTTGAGCAATGGGGAACACTCACGGACTGCGTGGTAATGAGAGATCCAAACACCAAACGATCCAGAGGCTTTGGGTTTGTTACGTACGCCAAACCCAAAGGAAGGAAGTGGATGCCGCTATGAATGCAAGACCCCATAAGGTGGATGGAAGAGTTGTGGAACCTAAGAGAGCTGTGTCAAGAGAGGATTCTCAGAGACTAGGTGCCCACTTAACCGTGAAAAAGATCTTTGTTGGTGGTATTAAAGAAGATACGGAAGAACATCACCTGAGAGATTATTTTGAGCAGTATGAGAAAATTGAAGTGATTGAAATCATGACTGACAGAGGCAGTGAAAAAAGGAGAGGTTTTGCTTTTGTCACCTTTGATGACCATGACTCTGTGGACAAGATTGTTATTCAGAAATACCATACTGTGAACGGGCACAACTGTGAAGTAAGAAAAGCCCTATGCAGCCGGGCAGTGGTGGCGCACGCCTTTAATCCCAGCACTCGGGAGGCAGAGGCAGGTGGATCTCTGTGAGTTCGAGACCAGCCTGGTCTACAAGAGCTAGTTCCGGGACAGGCTCCAAAGCCACAGAGAAACCCTGTCTTGAAAAACCAAAAAAAAAAAAAAAAAAAAAAAAAAAAAAAAAAAAAAAAAAAAAAAAAAAAAAAAAAAAAAAAAAAAAAAAAAAAAAAAAAAGCCGTATCCAAGCAGGAGATGGCTAGTGCTTCGTCCAGCCAAAGAGGTCGAAGTGATTCTGGAAACGGAAACTTTGGTGGTGGTCGTGGAGGCGGTTTTGGTGGCAATGGCAGTTTTGGTCGAGGGGGAAACTTCAGTGGTCGTGGGGGCTGCGGTGGCAGGTGTGGCGGTGGTGGATACGGTGGCAGCGGGGATGGCTATAATGGATTCAGCAATGATGGAAGCAGTTTTGGAGGTGGTGGAAGCTACAATGATTTTGGCAATTACGACAATCAGTCTTCAAATTTTGGACCAATGAAAGGAGGAAACTTTGGAAGCAGAAGCTCTGGCCCTTATGGTGGTGGAGGCCAGTACTTTGCTAAACCACGAAACCAAGGTGGCTATGGTGGTTCCAGCAGCAGCAGCAGCTATGGCAGTGGCAGGAGGTTCTAATGACAGCCAGGAAACAAAGCTTAGCAGGAGAGGAGAGCCAGGGAAGTGACAGGGAAGCTACAGGTTACAACAGATGTGTGACCTCAGCCAAGCACAGTGGTGGCAGGGTCTGGCTGCTACAAAGACATGTTTTAGACAATACTCATGTGTATGGGCAAAAAAACTCCAGGACTGTATTTGTGACTAATTGTATAACAGGTTATTTTAGTTTCTGTTCTGTGGAAAGTGCAAAGCCTTCCAACAAAGGGTTTTACTGTAGACCTTTTTTTCACCCATGCTGTTGATTGCTAAATGTAATAGTCTGATCATGACACTGAATAAATGCCTTTTTTTCTTTAAAAAAAAAAAGAAGTTACTCAGCCTCAGACACTTTGTCATAGTAACACAAAATGTACTAAGATACAAATCGTAAGGGCAGCCTGGGAAAGAGCTTTGCCAGCAGAAGGATCAACCAGCTCTCTGAGGGAGAAGTTTACATGGCATGTCCCACAAAGGCTGAAGTGGCTGCGGGAGAGTAGCTATGTAGTGAGAGGGCACATGAGTAGCCAAAGGCCATGTGGGTCTCTGTGGGCATTGTAAGCACTTTGGACTCCAGTCCTAACTAAATGAGAACCCAGAGAAGGGTTTTCAGGAAAAAAATATTAAATTATTAGATCAAGATGATTCTTGGGGTAAGAGCAGGACTTAGGAGTTGGGGATCTAGGTGGGAGATAATGGTAGCAGGGAAGGTGAAGAGACACAGTCAAAAAATAGAACCTCCCTTCCTCTTCCCTCCCTTCCTTCTTCCCTTCCTCCTTTTCTTCCTTCCTCCTTTTTTTCCCTTCCCTTCCCCTCCCTCCCTCCCTTCTTTCATTCTTTCCTTCCTTTCTGGACAGTCTTACATAGCTCAGACTGGCCTGCAACTCTCTAAATAGCAGAGGATACACTAAACTTCTGACCCTCCTATCTCCACCTTCTTTGGTTCTGTGATCACAGGCATGCTACTTGGTTTATATGCTTGAGGGCAAGCCATCTCCTGGTTCATGGTAGGCAAGCACTCTACCCACTGAGCTAGATTTCTAGCCTAATGTTTTTTAAGTTTTAAACGGCATCTTTCCATGTTTCTTAGGTTGGTCTTGAAATGATGAACTTACATGACCCTTTTGGGATCAAATTGTATGACCCCACACACGACTTTATGAATATATTTTGAAGGTTTTGCTAATGGATTGGATGTGGGTATAAGACATGAAGGGATGAAATTCAAGCCAACACTCTACTGTTTAACATTGGGCTATGTACACATGCTCTTTGTGACACTGCCTCACTTCCATGCTTCCACATGTTCTTCACCACAAAGCCTGTTTCAATGAGTGTCTCAGTTCAATTGTAGCCATTATGGTTATAGTGTTTGTTACATCACTGCAAAATAATTTATGCAAGTTCTTTATCCTGTTAGCATGACCAGCAAGAAGAATATGCCTTCTGTCTTGTTGGCCATATATTTTTTGGGGGGGGCTATTTTTTTACACCTGTGTGTTGTGAAATAATATTTTTGTTCACTGTGAATATATGCTGCTCTCATTGTTTAATAAAGATCTAGATGGCCAGTAGCTAGGCAGGAAGAGGTAAGGTGAAACTTACAGACAGGGTGAGAATGTGGGGATGAAGAAGGGTGAAGTTGCCAGGTGATGCAGGGAGAAGTTAGAAGAACACTGTGTTGAAAAAAGGTACCAAGCCATATGGTAGAAAATAGATAAGAAATATGGATTAATTTCAGTTGTAAGAGCTAGTTAGTAACAAGCTTAAGCTACCAGTCAAGCAGTTATAATTAATAATAAGTCTCTGTGTATTTGGGAACTGGTTGGCAGTACAGAAAATTATATCTTTACTTGTGAAATTTTCTGTGTTTGGTTTTAAGGTCTTTTGTTTACCACTCTTGTTAAATTAATATCACTATTTAAAAACATTTTATTACATTTATCTATTGTATGCCACAGTTGGTGTTAATGTAGAGGTCAGAGAACAACTTACAGGTTTCTTTCTTCTACTGTGTGGGTTCTAGGGATCAAACTCAGGTCGTCAGGCTTGACAGCAAGCATCTTTACCTATCTCACTTTCTGTGCTTCAGCAGAACTCCTACTGGCTGGTGATCAGGCTGGAAAGGACTCCAGAAAAGACCAAGACAAAGATGGTTTCCTACTCTGTGTGAGTGGCTAGCAGTTCCCTGAGGGCTGCATTTACTCACATCTAAGATTCTAGGACAAACAGCCTGGACTTGGACTTGGAGGCATGTCTGCCACTTGCATCTTAACTCAGAGGCACTTGACCTGGCAGAATTGCATTACAACAGAGGAAAAGTGTAACTCTCCACACTTGCAGTGACTCCCTTATCAATTATCAAGTGTAACTCTCCACACTTGCAGTGACTCCCTTATCAATTATCAAGTGTAACTCTCCAC
>PVIU01019220.1:0-36934 GCA_004026605.1 Ondatra zibethicus | reverse complement strand
GTCTCTGTCTCTATCTCCATCCATCGGATGAAATTTCTCCCACCTCTATCCCCGCCCCTGGCTTCCAACTTTTGCTTGATGATCCTGTTTGCTTCCAATTTCCAGGAGGTTCTGTGTATGCTTTCCTTGGGTTCACCTAGGTATTCAGCTTCTCTGGGCTTGCGAGCTAAGTGTTTGGTGACCTTTATTTTATAGCTAAAAGCATTTGTGCAACTATGTTCATAGCAGCATTGTTTGTAATAGGCAGAACCTGGAAACAACGTAGGTGCCCCTCAATGGAAGAATGGATCAAGAAAGTGTGGATTATATACTCATTAGAATACTACTCAGCGGTAAAAAACAAGGACATCTTGAAGTTTGCATGCAAATGGATGGAAATAGAAAACGCTATCCTGAATGAGGTAACCCAAACCCAGAAAGATGATTATGGTATGTACTCACTCATTAATAGTATCTTTCTATACTCTTTATTTCTTTTCTCTTTTAAGTCTACTATGTACCTTTATTTAACACTGTGACCCATTTAGGGGTCTTTTATGTCTGAATCTGTCCTATTGCATTGTCCTTAATTCTCTAGTGTCTTGAAGAGCTTTTAAAACTCTAAGCGGTAATCCAGTACTGCCTATTTCCTGCCCAGTCTAAACCTTAACCGCATTGTTATTATGATAATTACAATAGTTCCTGCCTCAGATCAGCACAGTTCAGCATGGCAGCTCTTGCTTTAGAGCCATTTGGTGCCCCTGAGCCACGCACAGTTCCAGGTGCACAGCAGTCCACAGTGCCATCAAGCATGGCAATTAGGTGATAGTATCTAGTTGGAACAGTGTGACACAGGGTCACATCTATTAAGCATATATCTCATACTGCAACCTCCTTCTTTCTTTATGTTCTGGCTGGTACATGGTAAATGTATTTACTCCATCAAGTTCTTCTTACCACCATTTTTATACTTTATATTAGTCCAGAAACAGTAGTACCAAGTAACTAGGATTAAATACCTCTGAAATCATTCCTCCTAAATAATTCTTTCAATTTATGTTTCATCTTCCAGCATTTTGTCAAAATGACACACTTCAACACAAAGTTTAGTGAAACAGTGAAGTGGCCACTGCAGCCTTAGGAGGATGACTGTAGACAGAAGCACAGAGGTTGGGGTCACTTCAAAAATGGACCTTTTAAAAAAGTTCACATATTGCTGTTCACATATTGTGTAGATAGTTACCAGAGATTGCATTGCAAGCAGAGTTTGAGCAAGCAGTGTCTTTGAGGCCTTTAATGAGTTCTTGCTTTCTCACTTGCCTACCCACATGGTCTTACTTTGCCCCAAGGACATTCCTCCTTTGCCTTATCTCATGCCTGCAGGTTTCTGCAGTTCTGTGACTATATCTTGGTCAGAGTTTGTCTAGAGAAAAGAACTTCAGATCATCTGTACCTCAACAAAGCAGGACAAATAATGCCTACAATATTGCTTTATATTATTTCTCAGAGAATAATTATTTACATAACTAAAAGTTATTGAAAGTTGAGGTTATTTGGTTTTTAATCTTCAGACTACAACAAACAAAGTAACTTAAAATGAAATAAAAAACAAGCATAGATATAACAGAGCCCAAGGAAAATCCATAGTCAGCATTGTTGATTACTTTTCTGGGATATATATGTTTGACTGTTTTAGAGAAATCCATTTTAATGTTTGAGCTGAGGAAACGTATTAATGGAAACCAAATGAAGAAATCAGAAAACTCATTGATACTATTTGCATGAGTGGAATGAAAATAAAAAAGATATAGAGTTGAAAGTGGTACAAGTATGAACATCTACTAAGATAAAACTGAAGAGTATAGGCATAGATATTTAGATCAAAGTGGAATTGATCACATAAGCTCAATCTGGATTGACCAAATCTTCCCAATATTAAAAAATAATTTTAGGGTGAGTGAAATATGATCAGAGGTAGAAACACACAAAAATATGACTTTCATATTTTAAACAGAATTTGAAACACTTTTGAGTGTGCTGAGTTCTATGATGTGCCCGGTATGTAGTGCTATGAAATAGAGGAAAACATCTGCATGGAGTCCTACAAGGGTTTTTTTAGTATGAGTGATAGGTATCCATTCTACCATGGGGACCAGTAAGAGGGAATAAATAATGTAAAAATCTACTCTGTCTAAAATATTTCAACTCAAGCATAGTGAAAAAACCTTCTTGTTATTTGAAGGTAAATTGATGTACATATGTGTTAAAAAGCTTTATTATAAAATAAAATACAACCCACCAATTCTTTGAATATAATAGTGTCACTATCACCGTAGTACATGGGGTATTTGAAATGAAAGTAAATTAAATGAAAGAACAAACAAACAGGAAGCCAAAAGTGAAGTCTTATAATGCCAGGAGTGGAGGACAAGAGAGGTCAAATATGAATTCAAATCTTGTCTGGATTAGACAGTTAAACATTGTTTCTAAATAAATCAACAATCAAAAAAACCTCTGAAAGACAGGCAGATAAAAGACTTTTTTGGTCCTTTCCCTTGCAACCAAAAATAATGTTAGAAACACATAGAGAGAGGCAATGATATAGTCTCTTAAATCTTTTCTTATAAAATATCAAGAGATAATTACTATATTATAATTATATCTTAAATAATTTCATAAAACCATGCATGAAATTAAAGAACATTATAATGATAAATTGTACAAATTCATTTTCTCAATATTAACATTCAATAATATGATATTGACATTTAAATTTATTAAAGGAACTATTATGGCTTATTTTTATATAACTTGTTATAAAAAGTGACAAAGTATCCATGTATTTAATTTATAGACACTCATGAATTTAAGTTTATCAGAGTTAACTAATTCAGTAGGTTAAAATGTATAATGTACTAAAATTAGAATAAAAAATGGAAATATAGAAAAACACATAACTCTACCATTGCCTCCAATATTTCCTGCTTTTGACATTGTCATAACAGCAACATCATCTATACTTAGTTTGATTACTCATTATCCATTTTAATAATGGGATATACATATATTATTATTCATGACTCAATAATTAGAAGCTGCATCATTGTGCATATCCAAACTTCATAAAGAATTATTTCTACTATTCTTTGCAGTTGAAACCTTACAGTACATATTAAATCATATAACTTGGTTCATAAGTTCCAGACAATTTGTAAAAGGGATAAGGCTAGGAAAATCTTTTCTTGGGATATGAAAACTTTATGTGACTTTTCAGTGTACCCGTCTCAATGTGCAAAAATTACTAGTGTTAATATGCACCAATAATAAACTTGTTGAGAAATAATTTTGAAAGAGATACCATTCATAATAGCTTTGAAAAAATGCATACCAAGGAATAAACCTTACAAATGAGGTGAAAGATCTCTACAAGATAAACTTTAAGACATCAAAATATTTGAAGATATTAGATGTTAGAAAAATCTTGTATTTGCCTGAATGCCCCAATTAATTCTTTGAACATGATTTTATTGCCAAAGGCAATTTACAGATTCAACATAACCCTCACAAAAATTTCAAAGATATTCTTCATAGACCTGAAAAAATCCTAGTATATGCATGCCTTTGATCCCAGCACTCAGGAGGCAGAAGCAATCAGATCTCTGTGAGTTCAAGACCAGCCTAGTCTACAGAGTGAGTTCCAGGACTGGCTCCATAGCTACTGAGAAACCCTGCCTCAAAAAACCAAAAAGAAAAAAAAAAGATCCTAGCATATGAAAACACAAAAAAACTCAAAGCTGATGGGGAAACTCTATCAACCAATCACATCTAATTAAGGTGTGGCTATCTGCAGTAGAGAAGGAAAAACTGGGAGAATTAAGGTGCGTGCCCTCGTGGTGCCTGCCGGACATATAGGAAGTCAGACCTCCCACTCTTGCAGTGTGAGTTTTCCTCTTATAATCATTAAAGTATAGTTATTATTCTTGAGCTGGCCTAGTTATTCATGGTACTGACCAAATTCGCTACACTTGGCGCTCAGTTCGTGGGGCTTTTAGAGCCTCTTGCGGCTCTGGCCAGCTGCAATGGAAGCCAGGAGATGGGCTGCGTTGGGGAAGGGGTTTTGCTCTTGTTTCCACAGGAGACGAAAAATTGTGGATACCATTGAAATTAATAAAGGTTCAGTTTGAAGAGGAGAAACCTCTTATAAAGGAGAAATGACAGCTCATCCACAATGATGATAATCATACAGGTGGTAAGAAAAGCATATAGGACAGGGGGAGGGTTCTGTTCTTATCTCCACAGGAAAACACTCATCTTCAAAAAATTCAAGGGACCCTGAATGTTTGAATACTGACATATGGAAACAATTTATAGCCCAATAAGGATCTGCAAGACAATTGAATGGGTTCTGTAAGTGAAAATACTCAAAACATAATTTTAGATATATATGAATGTTTAGTTATATGTATATGTATATGTATATCTATATCTATATATCTATATCTATATCTATCTATCTATCTATATATATATATATTTATAAATATATAGAGCTGGTTTTGGAGTAGGACACTGGCTCAGTCCCTCTCTAATTCCAAGCCTGTTGTTAAGAGACAACCCAGAGTTTCTGTCTCATGTCAAGAGCCATGATATGCGACAGAAGGGAAACATAATTTATAAAACTTCTTTGCCTTTCTTCATATCTATTTTTTCTTTATCATACCTTTCATTGAATATATATATATATATGTGTGTGTGTGTGTGTGTGTCCATATAAATAATGCTTAAGTTTTCCATAATAAACAATACATTTTCCTGCAGTAATCTTCGAAGTTTCCAGGAAGAAGATGGGGCCCCACAACAACAACTCCACCTGGTTAATATGACATGATGATGCTGATAGTGCTACTACAAGACCTGTTTTGACCTGCACGAGATGGTTCCAACTTGGTTAGCTAAAATGGTGCACATCTTTTACAACATTCTGGCCAGAACTCTACAAAATACTCAGAGACTATTTAGAATTTTATCAGGCCAAATGTTAATCTTGGGATTTAACCATCATTTACTTTAACAGGATTCCCTAGAATGCTGATAGTGCTACTACAAGACCTGTTTTGACCTGCATGAGATGGTTGCAACTTGGTTAGCTAAAATGGTGCACATCTTTTACAACATTCTGGCCAGAACTCCGCAAAATACTCAGAGACTATTTAGAATTTTATCAGGCCAAATATTAATCTTGGGATTTAACCATCATTTACTTTAACAGCATCCCCTAGAATGAACGCCACCCCCATGACAACTGGAAGCAATTTTAGAGGACAATGTCCCCTCTCCCAGCAAAGTTTGCCCTCAGGCTTAGGGACATCATTTAGGGGTTGATTATAATTGGTTGATGGTTGAGGGATGGGGGAGGAATTTTATAGGCTCAGGGGATGATGGGATAATAGATTGGTATTGATTCTTGCATATTGATACAAAGTTAAATTATATTGAATATTGTATGCATGTATGCTTCTACCTCTGTTTAAAACATTGTTTATGTATTGATATATATGTTTACCATATTGCAGTGTACATTATTACACTGCATCAAGATACTTATACATTGTTTACATTTGAAGGTCATTGTCCTCATTTATTGCACAGTTATTTATTGTCTTAGTCTTTAAGTTAGATAATTATTGAGAATTATAGATCAACAGTCATCTATTTTTGTCATATTTGTAATTAGACTAATTAGGTTACATAGAGATTATATTCAGTATAGATAGATAATCTTCAACCTCTTCAAAGAGCTGTAGAAAATGGCCTTTAATCTAACTTAGAGTTCCGTGGTAGTGAGACACAATTGCTCCGGGCAACACCGATCTATTCCTGAGAGAATGTTGAGTACCAAAGACACTTCATCTGGATCCTTTCTTCTTGGCAGAACTGGCCTTTGGGCAAAGAAATGCCCATACCTCAATCACTGATAGAGATACAGAGTATCCGTAAATGGATAAAACAGGACTGTCATATCCTGCCAAGACAGGGTAAGATAATTTTGAAACGTTTCTTGCCTTTGAAAATGGTATGTCAGTTATGTTAGGCCTTAGGCAAAGTGGTTTGCTTCAACATTGCAAATGAGACTTTGGGTGATTGCCCAGGTAGTCAGTTGTCTCTGTCATTTGTTGCACATTTTGGAAGTTTCTCGATTGCACTTCCTGTTCACTCAAGTTATATTGTTTCCCTTCTCAGATCTTTGATTGAGTTGAAGATTAAATAATTGTAGTTACCTTCCTCATGATTTAGCCAAGCTTAATTTCAATGCACTGTTTAGACTCCTTGAAATAGAATGTTTAATAAAACATTTGTTATGCATTCCTTGCTTGATATTGTTTATTGTTTGTAATTTTATATTTGGTATCTGTTCCTATTGTATATAGTTGTATTGGGTTTGGATCGATCTTCTTTAGACAAAAGGGGGAGATGATGGGGAAACTCTGTCACCCAATTACATCTAATTAAGACGTGGTTACCTGCAGCACAGGAGGAAAAACTGGGAGAATTAAGGTGTGCACCCTCTCTGTGCGTTGCCTGCCGGACATATAGGAAGTCGGACCTCCCACTCTTGTAGCATGAGTTTTCCCCTTATAATCATTAAATTATAGTTATTATTCTTGAGCTGGCCTAGTTATTCATCATACTGACCAAATTCGCTACACAAAATTGTGGATTGTCAAAGCAATTAAAAATGGAAATAATATGGCCAGTGACATCACAATTTTTTGACATCAAACCACAAGTAGTACAGAGCCACTGTGAAAAAGACAGCATGGTGCTTGGATAAAACTGACATGTAAACCAAGAGAACATAATAGAGGACTCAGAAATAAGCCCATACATCATTATCAAATTTTGAAAAAATATACTGAAAAAATCTACTCAACAAATGATGTTGTTAAAACTGATGCCTAAACTGGGTGGTAATGGTGCACCCTTTAATCCCAGCCCTTGGGAGACAGAAGCAGTCGGATCCCTGTGAGTTCAAGACCAGCCTGGTCTGTAGAGCAAGTTCCAGGACAGCCTCCTAAGCTAAACAGAGAAACCCTGTCTCAAAAAACAAAAACAAAAACAAAAAAGGTTACCTATATATAGAAGAATTAAATTGGATCCACATCTCTCATTTTTCACAATGTTCAGTTAAGAGTGAGTCATAGTTCTTATTTTAAAACTGGAAACACTTAAATTGCAAAAGAAATATATAGGAGGAATAAGTAATGTAATAAAGGAATAGAAAATCAGTACCACAATTAAGCAACTCCTATTCTTTTTTTTTTTTAAAAAGAGCTCCTCCACAGCAGTACAGAGTGTCAACAATTTGAACAGATGTTATATAGGAAGGGGAGAAAAGATTTACCAGCCATGGTTGAGATAAGGAGTTAATACTAAAATTTCCAAAGAACTGAAAAAACTTAACTGCACAAAACCCAAACTGCTAGTTCATGAATGGCATAATGATATAAACAGACAGCTTTCAAATCCAAATGGCAAATAAATATTTTTAAAAGTCTGTAACATTACTAACCATCAAAGAAATATAAATTCAAAATTCGTTGATACTCCATTTGACCTCAGTAAGATGACTACATAGCATATAGAAAGAAATTTGCAATGAATGCTGCTGAGGATATAGGAACATTTATCTACTGTCTATGGCAGTGTGAAGTCATGCAGCCACCATGGAAATCAATATGGAAGCTTCTCAAACTGGAAATTAGAGTTACCATATGACTCCTGAGCATATACTCAAAGGACTCTTAACTCTACTACACAGAGGCTTGTATGTCCATATTTATCTTTGTTCTTTCCACAATAACAAGGGTATGGAGGTGTCTTTCAGAGGAGGAGTGGATAACTATAATGTGGTATTTATACATGATAGAATTTTATTAAGATGCAAATGAAAAGTAATGAACTTTGTAGCAAAACATTTGGATCTTGAAAACATTGAAGTGAAAGACAGAAAGATCAGTACTATATGTTTTCCTTATATTTGGTCCCTAACTGCTAATTGTCAAAAAAGGTATCTAAGTGGATGTATATGTCAGCAAAGTAAAGTAAAAGTAAAAGCAAAAATGTAAAAATGGATCTATAGGATGGATAATGACTATGGAACCTTGGTGGAGGAGGATGTGGAAGACAATAAAACACCAGATTATAGAGTTAAAGGTATAAAACTGAGGGCAATCAAATAGGGTGGGGAAAGGAGCATGGAAAAATGGGAAGAGGAGTGGGGAAGGGATCAATCAAAATGAGGTTTCCATTAGGAAACCTGCCACTCTGTAAGATTATTGATTCCATTTCACTTAAATAGAATTGTCTTTTTATATACTGTATACTACAAGATGAGCTGCCATTATTTCTTCCTTTGCTGGCATGTGAAACAGCTATTAGGAATTATTCTTCACAAAATTATCCTTCGCTTATCAGCTCTTTTAGTGATATTTAATAACTGGAAACAGGGGGAAATATTTTAGCTAAAATTCTTTAACTGAAATAAAGAAGAATTAATCATATTTCAGATAGACACAGGGTTTAGAAAGTGTACCATAATATATCACAGGAATAAGTAACTACATTTGTACAGAAAGTATAACAGTCTAAGAGGAAGGGCTTCTACTTCTGGGAGATTGAATGTATGTTTTCCCAATAGGTAGGACTATTTGACTCAGACTAGTTAACTTCCATCAGTTGTTAGCTCTCATGTTCTCTAGTTTTCTGTAAAAACAGGGTTGATATGGTTATCTCACATGTGTTCTGCTAGTGTACTATTGGAGAATTTTATTTTAAGACTTTAGTTCTTTGTCTTCTGGAAATTACTCTTTTACACATTGAAATTAAAATTAATTCTCATATTTTATTTTTTCTTTCCTAAATACAGATTCTTTTGTATTCTTTGTGAGTTTTCTTTCATAATTCTTCCCAGAAAATGGAAAAGCAAAATACCTTAGTTTCCTGTGATAAAGTGACTTGTGAAAGTCATAATTGTATTAAGTTAATATGTCTGGTGACTTAACTCCAAAATTATATATATTCTCCCAAGATTATTTTTTCTTTTTGACCTTATAATTACATAATGTATCCCTTTCCTCTCCTCCCTCTTGCTATTTCAAATTCATAGCATTTTAAAATTATTATAATGTGTACATAGTTTACATCAAAAGTAAAATGGCTAAAAAATATATAAAAATGTATATCATCCTTACTAATTAGGGAAATGCAAGTCAAAATATCTTTGAGATTTTTGTCTTACCCTCGTCAGAATGGCAAAGATCAACAAAAAATAATATTTTAAATTATTTTTAAAAATATAGATATTTAAGTGTATTGACATTAATTTGTATTATATCACCATGTTAGCAATTTAATAGATATGTTAAAATATTTGTAAATATGTTAATATTAGTAGAGACTCAAGTTTTCACTGTACTTTTGAATTGAATCATTCACTTTTTTAAGCCATACTTTATATCATAACACATTTATGCAAAGACACTTTTTAGGCACCAGATGTTGCTGTCATGGATAAAATTGTGAATGATATATTGCTTAGCCCTTAGGGAGGTCATAATCAAGAAAAAATGACAGACAATGATGGTCAAATTTACTGAAAATATCAAGATGTATAAGAAGGATTTACCTAAGAAAGAGAAAAACAGAGGTGCTTACTTGCTTTTGAGGGTATTTAGAGGGTTACTTAATATGAAATGTGATGAAATATGAAATGTGATGCAGTGAAGTAATGTTACCTCTGACTCATTCTTCATTTTCTATATAAAAGGGTCATAATAATTCTTAATAGAAGTACTGAATAGATTAGATTTCATTTAAGTATAAAGTACTTGGAATAGAATTGACATATCTTACTTAGCGCTACATGTTATCTCATTAGTTCTTATTATGTATGTTCTATAAGTAAGAATGAAAGAAACTAGAGACAAAGCAGAATTTTGTTAATTGTATACTTGGGGTTTATTGACAGAAATGGGTATGCTGTGGAAATGGTCTCTTGCTTAATTTTAATGGAAAATAGTTGAGAATACCTGAAACATCGGATATGGCACCTTTAAGGGCCTGTAGGAGCATCTTGTCCTTACACACTCTCAAGCTCTAACAAACATAAATTGTACAAAAGAACATATTTATACTTTATTTGTTTTAGGAGAATTTATTTCTGTCAAGAGTTTTGTCATTTATCTTTTTTTTCCCAATTTCTCAAGGTTTTCAATATGACAGTATAACTTATTTGAAAATACTACTTAGAAAGAAGATATTAGTGCTTCACTTTTTCTTTCTTTTACTTTTCTTGTACTTTTCTCTTGTGATCTTTCTCTAACTTTAATGGTGCTTAAATAGAAAGTGGTTTTTCTATTCTGATAATCTAATCTGCATGTAAATGTCCTAAAATAAACAAAAAATCGAGTTATTATTGTTTTTCTTGTTTACTTAAATTGGAAAGATACTTCTTTATTTTTTTCTTATTATTTTGTATATGAGTATTTTGTCTACATGTATGTCTATATTATCACATGTATGCCTGGTGCTCATTAAGGCCAGAAGAAGGTGTTAGATCACCGGGAACTGGAGTTATAGATGATTGTGAGCCACTGTATATGTACTGTGAATCAAACCTCAGTCCTTGGAAGAGTAGTCAGTGCTCGAGCCTCTGAAACATCTTTCCAGCCCCAAATATGTCATATTTTAAGATAGCAAAAAACATAAAAAAATAGGATGTGGTCTTTCATGTTGATTTATGTGAAAACCCTTGTTTAGACATCTCTATAATTCATTAAAAATTCATCATAGGCGTATTTATTACACAATGCTCTATATATAGATATGAGAATCACAACTACTTAAAACCTGATAGAGTTTTACTTATAAAAAAATTCTTCGAATGTCCTCACAAAGTTCTCTGTATTAAAATGTATACCTGATAGTCTTGGTCCTAATTCATTTCTCCCCTTCATCTTGAACAGAGTAAAAGAAAAACACATGATATAGAGAAATAATATATAATTTTTATTTTATCCTTAGTACTCTGAGGATTTTTACATTTCAGAAACATCAGTATCTAAACGGTAAAGTCAAATACAGTAGAGAACAGATAATTTTTCATATGATATACTTACTGTGAAATTGATTTATCAAATCTACTCAGTCTCACACAGATTTTTTTATAATTATATCTGTGCTTTATGTCTTTCTCTGTCTCTCTCTCTCCCTATCTTGCTCGTTCTTGCTGTATGTGCATGTGTGTGTCTGTGTGCATGTACTATAAACATGGATGTTGACATCCATTGAGGTACATTTTTAGCAACTCAGAAACATACATGATTGACAGAACAAAGCATATGGAAACGAATAAGAATCTAACCCACATTTAGATCTAAGTAAAATTATTTGCCTGAAGGGAAAATATTAATTAGTTTGTCTACATGCTAGATAAGAGTCTGGAAGACATATCCATCAAAAGGCAGTGGAATAAACAGCAAAATGGAAATTATTTGTAAATTGACAGTAAACTTGGCAAACATTGAAGGGGTAAACAAGTTATTTGGCATGCAAAGCATTTCGAAATCACAGCCTCTGTCAGGAGGCATCTGTGCATAGACTCACTTATTTGACAGAAATTAACATTTTGCAGAAATCTTTGTTGCATGCTAAAGATTTTTTCACCCTCCTTAATTATTTTAATTGCTGCTTCAGAATGTTCTACATAAACATTCAAAAGATGCTAAAATCCACAAAGTCTGATCCAATTTTATCAATATAGGGCTGCTCCAATCTAGAACTGACTAAAATACTAACTGGAGGGTTAATTATCGAAGTGACTATCCAAAACATATTTTTTAGAATAAAATATAAATGTCATATAAAAAACAGAAATTATTGTACTAGGAAAGGTAAAGTTTAATTTTAAGGAAGATAAAATGTTTCATTCAATTTTACTTATTTTAAAATAAATAAAAAATAACCTAAGACACTAAACGTATATGGAATAAATACTGTTTGCCACATAAAGTAAATAATTTTAAGGTAAACTAGGAGATAAAATGTAATGGGAAAAATCTGAATTCAGTAGTCTTACCTCTGCCACCTAACTGCTAGAAGCAAACTTCTAAATCTATAGACCTTCAGTATCCTCATTAGTCAAATGAGATTTAGTCCATTCTTTTTTAAAGTTTGTCCTTAGCTGAAATGTATATAATGCAAATTACCTCAACATAAACTTTCAAAATTCCTTATTTCTGATGCCCAATAGATAAGCAACCTTATTTTCTTTTCTAACAGTATCTACTGTTTGTAAGGGAAGCATTTATCACCAAAATTCACAGGTTTCTCTAATATAAAAGAGAATCATTAAGTTAGTTTTTTCCTTTGCCCTTTGAAAAACAGAAAATCCATAGAGATTATTTGACTTTAATCTAACTGTGGAGTCTGTAAAAATTCATTACTATATTCTATGTTTTTGTTAAGTTTTTCATCTGTATTTTCTCTATCAATCTTAAAACAGCATAAGTCACACAGAAACTTTGTGCGTTAAAATGATAATTTTTAAATTTCAGATTATTGTTTCCATCCCATAATTTTGACAAGAGTTTTAAAATTTCAATTTGCAATATTTGAAATTAAGCAAGCAGGTATATATTTAAGGCATAAACCAAGAGACTCTTCTGATATGCTACTCTGTATAAATTCATTCTGGTATGCTAACAAATCATAATCTTCTAGGAACTTCATAAGAAGAACCATAGAAATAGCTTTAAAGATGTCACAGTAATGAACGTTTTATTTATCAACACGGAAATCAATCAAAAGCTTTCCAAGGCTATCTAATTTTTATTGCAGGAATTTTTTCATACTAGATTATCCTTTTGTTTGTTTGATTCTCCCCTCCTTCTTCTCCTCCTATCCCTTTTCCCCTCTGCAACGCCTACTGCACCTCTATTTATATTCAGAAAAGGGCAAGCAATCCATGGATATTGATAAAACATGGCATGTCAAGTTACAATAAGACTAAGCATCTCACCTTGTATTAAGTCTGGGCAAGGCAACCCAGTATGAGCAATAGGTTTCCAAAAGCCAAACAAAGAGTCAGAGACAGTCCCTGCTCCACAAGAAGACAAAACTATACAACTGTCACATATAGGCAGAGGGCCTAGGTCACTTCCATGCAGGTTCCCTGGTTGCTGGTTCAGTCTCTGTGAGCTCCTATGTGTATCTGGAGATTTCCCATCTTAACTGGTCCCACAGTTGCATTTAAAATAATGATTCAGAGGCTTAATATTAATTATATATTGTTTGGCCTATTAGCTCAGCCTTATTATTAACTAGGTCTTACAACTTAAATTAGCCCATTTCTATTATTCTATATTTTCCCATGAGGCTTATGGCTTGTTACCTTACATCTTGCTTCTCTGGTGGCTGCTTTTGTCTTCCTCAACAACTCCTTCTTTCTCCCTGCATTCAGTTTGGATTTCCCCCCTAGCAATATTCTGCCCTGCCATCGGCCAAAGCAGCTTTTTAATTAACCAATGGTAATAAAACATATTCACAGCACAGAGTAGGGTATCTCACATCACCTATCAGCCCAGATAGGTTGATTCTGTAGGTTTTCTTGTGATGTCTTTGACACCTCTGGCTTATACAATCCTTCCTCCCTCTCTTCTGCCTATTGTTCGTCTATGGGTCTCTGCAACTGTTTCTACTGGTTCCTGGTAAAAGCCTCTCTGATGACAGATGGGGTAGGCACCAATCTATGAGTATAGCAGAATATCATTTGGCAGAATTATATTGACATTTTTATTCTCTACCCATGTTTGATTCTATCCTAGGTTTCTGATCTATCCAGCCTCTGAGTCCTGGCACTCCAGGCAGTGCCAGAGGTGGGTTCACTCTCATGGCACAGATCTGAGGCTAGACCACTCATTGGTTGGCCACTCCCACAATCTCTGTGCCACATTTACCTCAGTATATCTCATAGTCAGGACAAACTGTAGGTAGAAGGTGGTGTGGCTGAGTTGGTGTTCCAACCCCTCGACTGGTAGTCTTGCCTGGTCACAGGAGGTGGCCACTTCAGGCTGTATATTCCCTGTTGCTAGGAGTCTTAGATTCCTAGGTTATTCTTGTAGATTCTTGGGAGTTTTCTTTGCACCAGATTTCTACCTGACCCTGAAGAGACCTCCTTTCCACTCAACTCTTTCAATACTCTCTCCCCCCAATCCACCTGATCTACTCATGTTCCCACACTCACTTGCCCAAGACCACCCACAAAGCTCTTCTATTTCCCCTTACCAGGGAGATCTGAGTGCCCCCTTGAGTCCTCCTTATTATCTAGTGTCTCTATGTCTGTGGAGTGTATCCTGTTTATCCTTTACAGCTAATATTCCCTTAAAAGTGAGTACATACCATGTTTGTCTTGCCGGGTCTTGGTTGCTTCACTAAAGATGATTTTGCCTAATCCCCTCCACTTGCTTTTGAAGTTCATGATGCCAACTAGATTATCTTTTATAGTAAAAGACCATTTTTACTTATAAGATAAAAGTTTATAAGAAAGACAGGGACTATATGGAAGAAAACAGGTTCTAGTCTAGTCTATTGATGCAGTTTGAAATAAAAGTTAAAACTGAAATTTTGTCATTTTTATGGAATGTTATTTCTAATTAACAATCCTTAGGGTTCTTATAATGGTCTCTGTCTGTTGCACAGAGAAGTTTCCTTGATAAGGCATAAGTATACTTTTCTGTGGGTACAAGAGCAAATATTTAGAATATATTTAGGAATTATGATACTTTAGTAAATTGGTGAATATAGGTTCTCCTCCAAGATTCATTACTTCATTATCAATGGATAGTTGGCTGGATGTTCAGCATCATGCATGTTCCCTCTATTGTTGAGTGAGTATTAAGCAAATTATAGGTATGTGTTCCACTACTGCACCCTTAGAAAGAGTGACATGTTAGTCATTATTGTAATCCACAGACATCACAGCTGGTTAGGACTGTTCATTGAGTTCATCCTTTAAAGCTAGCATGATGTGTTCTTGTAATAGAGTGGCTAGTTAGAACATGGTCTTAATATATAAATCTATACTATAACTCTAACACCTAAGGCTCATGGATCACTGTGAAAGAGGAAGTAGAAAGATTGTGTGAGTCAGAAGATCAGGGAATTTGTTGTACAGCTCTGTATCCTAGGAATGTTAAGAACCTAAGGTCATAATCTTTCAACAATATGACTGCTTAAACATTATCTGAATAAGAACAAGGAAAATAGACGCCAAAGGTGAACAGGAGAAAGCCAAAAGGCCTCATCCCTACACAAAGAACTACAGGCAACAAAGGAAAACTGACAGTGGTGGAAATCATCTTCCCCAGGGAAGAACACACCAATAGGTTAACCAATACCAAATGGTCATCTGGAAAACACATACACATGCAACATTATGAAGACTGATCAGGTTGTATTTATGTATTTATGTATGTATTTATATACATATATATTACAAAAATTAATGAAAATGCCATGAATCTGAAAGAGAGTAAGGAGGAGTATATGGGAAAGTTTGGAGGAGGGAAAAGAAAGAAGTAAATGATGTAATTATATTCAAAACTCAAAAACATAAGAAATATTTTTTTAAAGAATAATTAGTCAATGGGGCTGGAGAGATGGCTCAGAGCTTAAGAGAAGATGCACATGGTGGCTCACAACCATCTATATTTTCAATTCCCACCAATTCTGTATTCTTTTCTCTGTTGTTATCAGGCACATATGTGGTACATTTATATACACACTGAAAAGCAACCACACACATAAAATTAACACTTTAAAAAAGAATACTTAAGCAAGTGATTAAGTTTGAAATAATTATCCCAGATCAATAGTATTCTATCATTATGTTGTTTCATAACATTATTAAGATAATAATCTGAGTTAATGCATAGTAAAGAACCTGAAAATATTCATAATTTTATTGATGTGGTCTCTTATATGAGATATAGTGTAGGCATAACTAAGGAAGTCCACGAGAGCACAAAATAAAGGATAACAAATATTTGTTTGGTAAAAACTCACAATTAGGGTAGAGAGCCATGATCCTCTGCTCTGTGGGCTCTGGACACTGTGAACAGAACTCTGACCACTACCAAGAGAGTGAGCACACTTTTCATCTGTGCTTATCAGTCCACACGTAGTACCTCAGACCACACTCTAATGGACCATTAACCAAAAGGCTATTGACTGAATGAATTCCCACAACAATATGTGTATATGTATGTTTGGGCATATACATATTTGAATATCCATATTTTCTATATCTTTGCCTGCTAAAATAATACGTAAACAAGCCATTCTAATCTCCCTGATGTTTCATTGTTTTGCTGCTTTAAAAAGTGACATATAATATTTATAAATATTTATGGAGTAAAATTATTGTTTTGATACATGTATAGAGTGTGTTACAATTAAATGAGTATAATTAGCATGACCATCTATCACATAAACAATTTATCAGTTCCCTTGAGGAGAATAATAAAAATTCTCTCTTCTAGCCACTTTGAAATATCTAATACCTTGTTGATTATTCTCATACTTACATTAAAATCTTATTTTCCTTGATTCAGCTTTCCAGAGTCCTCTCTCCCCTTTTGCATTCCCAGTTTCAGATGCTTATTATTACACATGTTCCATGTTCCATCAGTCAAGGAAGTACAAATACACGGCTGATATTGAACTGTTAACCTCACTAGGACTTAGTTTCAGCATTCTCAAGATAAACTGAGTATGCAACCTAGACTGAGATGTTTTGAAAACAGCTTATAACTGCAGTTCAGACTAAGGAAGACAAGAAAGCTTAATCCAGAGTGTAAGAATTTCTAGGATAAGATGGAGAGGCCAGAAAATGTGCTTGATTATAGCATGAAGAAGAGGAATTGTTCAAAATAGGGGTGTGAAGAGGCGGAGAACTAATTTAATTGGCTTTTTTGTTTTATTTACTTATCTGTATTTGTCAACCAGAAGTCCTGGTTAGCATTTATTTAGAATGACCTAAGAGCAAAAATTATACATATAGTGTGTGTGTGTGTGTGTGTGTGTGCATGCCCTCTTTCCAGCGGAGAAAACTCACAAGCAATATTACTCTCTTCCATTCCTGCACTTAGGAATTACCAGTGAAATTTAAAAATAATAAAACACAGACACACTCTACGAAATAATAAACACTAAAGTATGGTGTTCTCAAAATAGTTTCCTTTGGTGTGTGTGTATCTATGTGTGTCATGTTGTGTGTGTATGCCTACATACTAGCATCTATGTGTGCATGGGGTACACTTCTGTGTCTATACATATGGTGTCAGGTTTCTTCCTTTACCACTTTCCATTTTCCTTACTGAGGCCGTGGTTTTCACTAAACTCAGAGTCTGCCTATTCTGTCTACTCTAGCTAGCTTGCTGGCTAGGTAGCCATCTTTTGTCTTCACCTACCAAGGGCCAAGTTTACAGGAGGCTACCCAACCTCCCTGGCTTTTATGTGGATCCTGTGGAACCAAACTCTTTGAGATATGTAAGTGCTTTGTTCAATGAGCCATCTACTCGATCTGGATTGTGCAGTTTCTCTTATTTGTGTTGGAAGAGTTATGTCAGGGTGTCTGGGAACTTGTGAAAAAGTACTTGAGAAATATGGGGATGGAGAGGGTTGTGTGTGGACGATATTGAGTTAGCAAGAATTCAGTATTACACAGCAAAATCACTGAAAGGGTTGAAAAGTATGTCTTACTTCCTTTTTCATCTATACTCATTTTTTTGTACTCATAATACTTTTTTTGTCCTGAATTGATCATAAAAATGAAATGAATTAGAATGAAAAGTGTAAATTATGTTCTTTTTAATATTTTTCTGAAAGAAAAGAAATCTTTATTATTGTTTATGAAAATACCCTTATCTGGAATGATTCACTAATATTTACTGTTTATATATTATTTAACTAAGCATTTTAATAGTGCAAAATGCATGCTATAGTAATATTCTGAAGTATTTGTTAGACACAAGGATTTCTGTATAGCTCAAGTTGGACTTGTACTTTCTATGTATCCCAGAATGATTTCAAATTTGTGATCCACTGATATTAGCCTCCTCAGCAATGGAAATGCAAGCATGTGGCACCAATATGGGTTCTGATGCTTTTTTGAAGTAAAATATGATTCGTTTTCACAGTGGAGATATTAAATCAAAATATATAAACTGTGACTTTATTTTAAGATTTATAACTTTAATAATCCTTTCTAAGGAAAAAACACTTAATGGTTTTATTCAATAATTTATATCACTTATCCTTAAATTTCAAGATGTGAAAGTCATTAAAACATGAATTTTGAAAGTGCTCATTTTGAAAAATTCAAAGCACTGAAAGCAATATCAGTTTCAGCTTTAACCTTGCCATATGGATTGAGCTTAAAGTAAGTTGAACTGTGTCATATTGAACAATGATTGCCCCAGAGTAACAACAGCTTGCTTTCCATTGTTTCTTAGCAAATTATATGTCCAAAAAAAATTGAAGAATTATTTGGAGTTTTATAAGAAACAGGAACCATCAATGTGCCTGATTCGTTGTCATTAAAAACATTGGACTATCATGTAGTCACATTTGCTGTAATCAGTATGTACTCTCCATTTCATCAAAAATATCATCCATGTGCTTGCTCTTGCTACAATCTAGAAGACTCCTGTCAGTAAATACCACAATAAATTGTATTCTGTGCAGTGCTGTATCTTTTTACTTCTTCAAAAAAAATGTGTGCTTCGATTGTGCAAAATAACGGGTTGCATCATATTTTCATTCATGTGCAAAATGTGCTTGATCATATTCACACCCCTCATTACCCTTACTTGTCCGTCTCCCTTCTTTTGCTGCCATAGCCTTCCCTGAAATGAGTTCTCCTTAACTCATATATTTTAAAAAAATACACATTTTTTCTGAGTCTTGTTCATTTCACTTTACATGGTAATCTCCAGATCCATCTATTTTCTTTCAAATGAAATAATTTTATTTTTCTTTATTACTAAATTATATTCTGTTCTTTATGTTACCATGTGGTAATATTTTATTTGTGCTTTAACAAATAGAGCTTGCCTGAAGATCAAGTGTGGAGCTAGCCACTAGATAGCAGTAGAGGGAAGACAGTGGTGGCAAACACACCTTTAATAGCAGGAGGCAGAAGCAGGTGGATCTCTGTGAGTTCGAGGCCACCCTGGGCTACTCGAGATTGATCCAGTCTAAAAGAAAAACAAAGCTAGGTGGTGCTGTCTCACGCCTTTGCACAGTACTTGGGAGTCACACATCTTTAATTCCAGCACTGGGGGTGGTGGAAACAGGAAGGGATATGGCTGGGTTGAGAGAGGAATATAAGGTGGGAGGAGATAGGAGCTGACCCCATTCAGTCTGAGGATTTGTGGAGACAAGATATAGCCCACTTTGTTGTGCAGATTCAGTACAGGTAAAAGGTTTCTTTAGTGGCTGGCTCCTTGACTTCTCTGATCTTTCAACATTTACCCCAATATCCAATCCTGGGTTTTTATTATTAAGACCAATTAAAATTTGGACTACATCAACATGTTCTCTTTATCTATTCATTTATTTGGTAGGCATCTAGACTGATCCAAGTCTTTATTTTTGTGAATTGTGCTCTGATGAACATGGGTATACTGGTGTCTCTATTGTATACTGACTTTGGTACTTTTAGGTAAATACAAAGTATAGATATAGCTGAACCCTTTGCTAGTTCCATATTTAGTTTTTGAGAACTCTTCACAGTTATTTCAATGACCATTACACTAATTTTCATTCATACAAAGAAATCCTTTACCACATCCCCAAAGCATTTGTTGTTTGTTTCCTTGAACACAGACAGTCTTACTGGGATGGTTAAGAACATTAAGCATTCTTAATACTAGCATTAGAACCTTCAACTTATTCTTTTTTAGAACAGTCAATTTGATTCTTTTGACAGTTGAATGATTGGCTTACTTTTAGTTGTTTAAGTTTGGGAGTTCTTTATATGTACTGAGTTGTGTCAGAGGAAAAAGTGTTAAAGTTTTGTTATTCTTTCCTGAATTTTGAGTCATATTAATAATGGTGTTGCCTATTTCTATGCTTGAGGAGGTATTGTATGACACATTTTCTTCTGGTCATAGTCTTGACAAGATGGCATTTTGGACTTTGTCCTGGTAGCTACAACAACTAGAGGAGAGCAGTGCGGTGGTACCCAGGCCTATGATAACTGTAATGGAAGTATTGACACTATATATGGAGGGTCAGGAGACCCTCACCTGGGATTCCAATTATTATTCCCTCCTCTTGTTTCACGTGGTCTTGGGGGTAAGCTGGAGTACATACAAAATAAAAGGTTGACTGGGGCAGACTGAGGGGCCACTGGAAGTGGCACCAGGATTTATCCCTACTGCATGTACTGGCTTTTTGGGAACCCATTCTCTTTGGATGGATACCTTGCTCAGCCTAGATATAGTAGGGAGAGTCTTGGACCTTCTCCAAGGCAATGTGCCTTACCCTCTCTGAGGAGTGGATGAGGGTGGGGCGGGAAGGTTTTTGGAAGCATGGGAGGAGGGGAGGGAGTGGGAATTTGGATTGGTATGTATAATAAAAAAGATAATTTGTTTTCTTTTTAAAAAATAATAAAAAAGACAAAAGGTTAAAAGTGGGACTCTCAGATGCCACTTGCATGAGGCTGCCATTCATAATGGGACTTTGTAGTGATGCTTCTATTTAGGGGTCACCCAAGTTCCTATAAATAACTTCTCATCTATGGGCTACAAGAAATTCCAATAAATTCATTCCTCTTACCAAGTTAGACTGTATTAGGTTGCCAGCATCATTTGGTCCAATACACAGGATGAAATAAAAACAATGCTTCCCTTAGAGTCACTCCAGACTCTAAAACTTGCAAACAGCCTTTCTGACAGCAGGAAGTAAAGTAACCCCGCTTCCCTCCTTTGTACATAAAGGGTCTGGAATAAAGGAAATCCCCCACCACAAAACAAAGGCTATAGAACAGTCCCAAGGCTTCAAGAAACCTGCAAGCCATGGAATTCCAAAATTCAGCAGGCCCCCATATTTCTTGGAGCCCAGACTGACCTTGACCTCTCAGCATAAAGTCTGGAGTTTAGAAGAAACACACACTCTGTGCTTCCAATCTGCAATTTCAAAACTATATTTTATTTAGAAAATATGATTTTTTTCAGGGCCTAGTGAAGGGAAGACCTTTTCTTGCTCTACCCTCCATTGTAACAAATGATTCTCAGACCCTGCACTGGGAGTTCCCTCTATCTTCAGATGCTGAATCACAGGGTTTGAGGGTACCAAACTTTCAGACCAATAAATTATGTTCTCACCATTGACTTATTTCTTACATGATTTAGTCCTTAATATTCTTGAGACAGCTTTGAATAAGACAGTTTTCCTGATTTATTTTTCAGTGTGTTCATTATTGGTACAAACAAGGTGACGTAGCTCTATGGGTCTAATCCTTTCCTAGGGAATGTTTCTCTTTGTTGGCATTCTACTGTGTTTGTCCTACAAATCCTAGCATATCCAAATCTCGCATAAGGTTTCTTATAGTCTGTTAACCTAATTTCAAATTAGTAGGCCATATTTGGTGATCCACCAGGAATCTCTGATTATTCTAGTGTATTGCTAGCTTATTAGTTTGACCTAAAAAGTCTTGAAATATGAATTCAATATAGGGGCTTCCATATCTTTTTATGCCTAAGAGAGTTGTTAATGAGACACTTTTCTGACTTAAGGATATCATTAGCATTTTCCCGAGTTGGGTTCACCATGTATCCCTAAAAATTAGATCTCATCAGTCCATGTGTCTGAGATTATCCAGCCACAGCCGCCCAGTGCATGGTTTGGGATCCAATCAATGGCACGATAGTCAGGCTTTCATAGTGGGGCCAAACTTAGGAAACCAACCCTAGAGACATTAAGATGTACCTTACCGACAATACAAAAAGTAGATCACTATCCCATAATTCTATCAGGGGGTGCTCAGGGGTTATAGGTCCATGACGTAAATAGAGGAAACTTGAAAAGTAGAGCTCCTTATGAAAGTATAAAACAAACATCGCTGCCCCACCAATCTACCTGCTGCAAGTTTTTTTTTTTTTTTGGACTGGTATGAGCTTAATGACAAAGGATTCCTCTTTGTCAGAGGTAGAGGAATAACACCAAACCAAGCATCCTCTCATTCTTGTTTATGAGGTACAAAGAGATGAGGCCTGCTAGTTGGACGTAGGACTTTAGGACAAGTAGGTCTGAGTCAGGTTTAGAAAGAGCCAAGGAGGACTGGGAAGAATCCCTATAGGAGGAGGAATTTTTAGTCCTGGGAGTAGAGAAAATAATCCACAAACTGTGAGAAAAGTGCCACTACAAAGAAATTTGGGCTAAGCACAACAAGAGGAGACAGAAATAATAATAGCCACTGCCACGGCAATGCCTATGCAGGCTACTAGTTTAGGCTAAAGTATATAGACATATTTTAGTTGAAGGGTGGTAATGTAAAAAGCAGTTTGAGGTACTTTAATGACTCATAGAAGTAATTAGAGTGAGTTGGTTCTTGTTCTTGGGTCACATTGGTGGCTTAGGAGAATCAAGAATAGCTCATGTCTTGAAACAGGTGCGGTAGATTTACTTGTCTAATTCTGTTACTCACAGTTACGTAAGTGTGAATAAACTAACTGATATGGATTTCCCCATGGGGTTGAGTGAGGCCTCTAATTTGAATAGAAGTCTTTACTAAGACCAAGATTAAGACCCCAGAAAAGAGGAGAGGGGCTACATTCTGTTTTTCCCAACCTAATCCTGCTAGAAGTTTTGATAATGTCTGTTGAAGTTTTCCCAACTGGGTAGCAAGGTTAATCAGTCTAACTATCTCTCCATCTAACATTAAATCACTAGTGAGAAATGGCCTCATTTATAATGCTTCAGAAGCTGTTAGGCCTTGGTGGTAGCTGGAGTTGTTTCTAAACCTGATCAAAGTCAGAGGTAACAATTTTGTCTATGAAGATTAGTTTCAGATTCCTACTAATTCACAGCAGTATCTTATACATTGTGTTATGTTATAATTACATTCAACTTAAAAATCATATTTAGTTAAAATTCAAAATTAGTTTTGAAATTAGTTTATATTGCTCATAAAATACTGAAGTGGATATGATTTTCATGCATATATAACATATAGTTGAACCGAGAATTTATGAAAGTAAATGTGGTACTTACAGAGTATAAGAAAGACTATTTGTATAAATTATTCTAATAGATTTTAATTAAGCAGGTAAAATTAAAATAAAAAGTGAATTCATATAATTTGAATATGTGAATTTCAGATACCCTTTCCTTTCCTTTTTAGTTTTTGGTTTTTGGCTATAGAGCAAAAGTTGAGACTTCAGTTCTTAGCTGGAAGAGCTAGCAAGCAAAGCAGATGGGAATGGAGTCAGAAATCATGAGTAATATTAATCTGCTTATAAATATTAACACCTAAATATTTTCTGCTTTTCCACGCTATTGTATCTTTTAACAGACAAAGCAGATGAAAAATTTCTGAAATTTGAGATTAATAAGTTTTAATTGCATTATAAAAATATTTGAAGAATAGACTTTAAAATAGTATTCTATACAATTTAGAAGAGTATTGAGGGTTAGAGACATGACTCAGTATCTAAGAGCACTGGCTGCTTTTCCAGATGTCCTAGGTTCAGTAACCACCAGCTACATGACAGCTCACAGTCCACTGCAACTCCTGTTCCAGGGGATTCAGCACTCTTTTCTGGTCACCACAGGCACTGCATGCATATTGTAACTAGACATATATGCAGAAAGAATACTCATACATATAACACATAAATCAATCTTTTTAAAAAGTGAATAACACATTAAAGAATTTGAGTATAGAAATAATGAATAATACATGTGCCAGCTATCTATGTATCAGTTGTTCATCATTATTAAAACTATGCTAAAATTTATATGAGGGCCCACAAGATGTCTCAGTGGGTAAATGCAGAGCAGGGGTGACCTGATTTTAATTGCCAAAAGCTATGTAGAGATAAAAGAAAGAACCAGTTCTATGAATCTGTTCTCTGAACTCTGTATGGATGCTGTGACATATGCATACACAAATGCATATACATGTGCATACACACATACAAACACACATGTTAGTAATAAATATACTTTAAAGGTTATATGTGCAGAATATTATATCTCTTTGTTTCATTCCCACATTTTTAACACAGTATTGAATAATCATGAGGTCATCACTAAAGAAAGTGTTGGTTTCCTCTCTGCCTTCAACTAGCCTACAAAATATTAGAAACACATTTATGCAATGAATAGTCAGTCAGTCAACATCTGTCCTATGAGAGCCTGAAAGAACATAAGGTCACAGCAAGCTATCATGGCACAAGGAGGAAGAGTTAATCTGACTGTGAATGTCTGAGTGTACCTGGGCAGTATTCCAGGAGCTGGTGTGTGAGAGAAAAGCAGAATCAATGGATCCCAGAGTAAGCCATTGTGAACTGCTGACTCAACACAGCAGGAAGAGCAAGTTTGATTTGTATTACACACAATAAACAGAGATTGTCAGGGCACATCAGGCACAGGAATAAAAGCAGTGTGAAGCAGGTCATGAAAAATCAGGAGACAGGAACTCAGTTCCTAAGCAGGGTTTGCTTGTGAACCCTGAAGGACAATGCACAATCACTTCCAGACAAGTCATTGGAAAAACTCTTGAGATATATGTGGTAACCACTAGAATATACAGTACTCTTACTTCCTTGTGCAAATAGACTGTTCTTGTTCATTAAGGAAATCCTAAAATATAATTCAGTATTTGGGCCACACTAGGTATTTAATAAATATTTATCAAACATATAATTGTAGCTATGTCATCAGTGAACTCACACAGGACTTATTTAATAAGTATCTTATTCAATAAGTAACTTATTCAGTAAGATACTTTTTTCTTCTCTGCCTTCATTCAGTCAACGAAATAATTAAAAGTGAATTTTATATATAATTCTTGTCCTCAAAGAATGTTTAATATCAGAGAAATTGTAAAATATACAGAGAACACTATATTAAATGTTAAAAATCATGTTCTCCAAAAATGAATAGGAAATTCAGAGGAGGTATTCAATATCGTGCACCTATGTGGAAATGTCAGCTGACTACTGAAGGACAGGGAAGCATAAATGAAAACAAAGACCACAGCAATCTAACAAAGAAGAAGAGCAATTAGCAAAGCACAGAAACAGGAAATTCCAGGAGGTGTGAGAAATAGCTGATTGCCCAATTTTGGGAGAGCATGACACACAGTGGGAGAAAAGGCAGGAAAGACAGACTACAGAATTTTTAGAAGGATTGTCAAGAACAATTTGTAAACCCTACTACCAAATAACTGACAGATTCACGAAGAGGAAGATAGGAGCCAGAGATTTTCATTGAGCATTATTATGTATATCTATTCTATTCTTTAGAGCAAGAGAAGCCTACATTAGTAAAGTATACATTACAGTTTGTCTTTGAGGACATTGGTAGAGAATATTCACATGCAGGAAAATGGCAGTGAGGGCAAAAGCAGCCTTGAATGTAATTAGCACCATGCAATAGACAAGAGTCCATATATGCAACAAAAGTGATTTTTTAAAAGACGTCAGATAGTGTGGAAAAGTTTAATTTTCCAGAGTGAGGAGCTCTGTTTCTGCTGCCATTGCTCCTTGATATCAGACGCTAGGTTTTTAAGCTATTTAACACAGGTGTATAGCAATGAATCTTCAGGGAGCTTTCAAGCCTTTGGCTAACAACTGGGACTGCATAATTAGTTTCTTTGGTTCACAGGCTTCCAGCTTCTTGGATTGAGAAGGCACTGGGTTCTCTGGTTTTGTAGCATCCAGAGTGCCATTTGTTGGATACCTAGCCTCCAACTGTGTAAATCAATGTTTTATATTCTCTTCTATGAAGATGAAGAATTTTGAGACATGGTCTTTCCATGTAGCCCAGGCTGTCCTCAAACTTCGGTTCTCTTAAATTAGCCTCTAAATGCTGGGGTTATAGGTACACATTAACATGCCTAGCTGTTTTAGCTTTTAAATTTATTTATTTATTTGTGTATTGTTTTAGATAGGATCTTGTGTGTCCCAAACTGGCTTTAAAATTACTATATAGCCAAGAGTGACCTTGAAGTTTTGATAATCCTGTTTTAACCTCACAAATTCTAGGATTATAGGCATGTACTAGTGCTCCTGGTTTATGTGGTATTGGGGTTCAGACCCAAGGTCCCTTGGTATGCTAGAAGAACACTCTCTCAACTGAGCTATATTGCCTTTTATACATTTTCCTAACCTTTATGTGAATCTCTGATTTGTGAAGTTGCTATGTGCAAGAAAATGTACAAATACAGACATGACAAAATCTAAAAGGCTTAACAAGGACTTGTAAATCAAAATGAGTCTCCAAAGAACTTCACTCTAGCTATTATAAGAAAACATAAGTGTTTGACTGCAAACATATTTAACTAATAAAAGTAATTTATGGTGGGCTGGTTTGAAAATTCTCCCCTTTCTACACACCACAAAGAAAACTAAAATTTAATACTCTTTGATGCTTTCGTCCTACATTTCTTAGATGTTTGTCAATGTATTACTGCATAAATCTATTTTGTTTAATTTATTACTTTGTGTGTGAGTTTATAGTGTATTGTAGTGTGGTAGTGGTGGTGGTGGTAGTGGTTATGCTGGTGGTGGTGGTGGAGGTGTGTGTGTTTGTTTACCTGTGTGTGTACATGTGAAGGTTAGAGCTTAATGTCAGGTTTATTTCCTATCTCCCTGTCTACTTTATGCCTTTTAGAAGTGGGGCTTTCGCTGAACAGAGGGTTATCATTTCTGCTAGACTGATGGGCCACTGAGCTCTGGGGAATCCCCCTGTCTTCAGTCTTCCAAAGAGTTAGGAATATAGGCTTACTTCATCACTCTCAGTGTTTTATATGAGACACGTTTAAGATGCATTATTCCCTTGCATTTAATCATTGAACAAGTTTTATCTATAATAAAATATCTTTTCTAAGTTTAATGATGTTCTCTATTTAGTAATGTGAAATATTTATCTAATTTTAAAAACTTGAGTCAATTTTTAATTTAATTCCATGCATATTTGAAATCCTAGTAATACAGTGAATATGTAAAAGGACAGACCAAAAAAGATATCAGATGCTACACCTATGCTGAGAGAATATATTTGTGGAAGGGCAAATGAGTGCAAGGTAGCAAATATGAAGGGATTTACTGGAATATAAATCTGGGCAAGTAGTTTGAGAGCAGAATTTGGGGAGCCTTAGATTATTACTTGAGGATTAAGAATTTATTATTGAGTCAACAGAAAATCACTGAAGGTTTTAGAAGAAATGTCATGGTTTAAGTTATCTTAAAAATGTAACTCTGATAACAATGTAAAGTTGGAAATAAATAGAAAGCTTAGGATGCCATTTCATATTCTGTAGACTATTTTCAAGTAAACATATTTTTTAAAAAATTTAGAGTACATGTAAGATAAAGAAATAAACTCCAGCAAAAATAGACATTCATAGAAAGGAGTTTGCAAAGAACATGGAATATAATTAGATTTTCTGAAAAGTCTCCTGTGTCCATGGGAATCAAGCTTTAATTTATACCCCAAACACTGTTTTTTTCTGGAATCCCAAGTTTTCACCACCAGCAACATTTTGAACTGAAATAGATAGGTACGTTTAATAAAATTCAATGTATCACCTGAAATTGCTCTGATAAAATTTTCTCCTTGAAAACATTTCTAAGATATCCATGTGGCTCACTTCATTAAAATTTATCCTCAAAATCTGTAGTGTCTTACCTATAATCTTTCATTAAATACCAAGCTGTGACACACAGTCTTTATGCAAGTGCTCTTTGCCACTGAGCCATCTCAGCAGCCTAAGTCTCTGAAGTTTTATTTCCTTAGAGGACATCACATGAAGACTAAGAGCCATTACATCATTCACTCTCATAACCCCTTAATCCATTAATCTACAAAGAGATTAATCCATTCATTAGTACAGACCTTTCATGATGAAATCTCATGCCAAAAGTGTTTAGGGAACCAGGTTTCCAAATTTGGGAGATACATTTAAACCACAGTCCTGCATAATTTTAGATAAAACAATTTCTACGTGATTTTCAGTCTAGCTGCCTAAACAATGAGCAGAATTACACCAATTTTATGAGATAGTTGAAAGTATTAAATAAGCTCGGTATTGTGCCTGCCACATGATTGGGCTTGTATGTGTGGTTTGCTTTTACCCAGTGTGATATAGATAGAAGAATCCTAGTTCCTGAGCCAGACTTTAAGAAACTATGCTTTATAACTATGCTTTATCCTGCAGACTTTTTTTGTGCTGTGTTGTGATTTTTGTGAGAAAAGTGTTTCTTATGTATCTGTTGCTCCCTCGACCTGGATTCCTTAATGAATCATGTGAAAGAAAACTAAAATTGGGGCACAGGCCCACGGTGCTGCTTGGACTGGTCAGGTGGAAGATACCCACAGGTGAGCAGGTGGGGCACCATTACCATGAGCAAATATATGGTGGAGAAATGGAAAAGAAGGAGAAACTAAGCAATGCATGTTTTGTGGAGAGAGACAGAACCAAAGATGCAAAGGTCAGGTGAGGAACTGGCTGATGTAAGTGGTCTTTGTTATCACCCTGGTCTTGCTGATGTCTAGGCCCAGGCTGCTGCCGAGGGCTATGACTGGGTCTATGGCCCTACCACAGCCAGGGTTTGTGTGGATGTCCATGAATCCTATTAGCATCAAAGACATGGGGATGCCTGGGGTCTGGGCTGCCACCTGAGGCCATGTTTGTGTCCAAGGGCCATGTTACTGCTGGACCCATACTGGTATGAACAGCCTATGTGGTCACCCAGGATCATGGTGACATTTTGGTGCAAACTGCTGTCTAGGGCCATGTGAACCACGTGTGTTGAAATCTGAGGGCCATGCAAAGCTAGCCCTGCCCTTTGCTGGACCAAGGAGAGCTGGGACTTCCCCTCATAGGAGATCTGGTCCTGCCCCTCACTGGACAATGCAGTGGGAAAGCTGGTCTTACCCATTGCCTGAGGGAGACAGTCACAGCAGAGGCCTTGACAGACCAATTCAGCTACCACCCAGACCTACATTCAGTGTTTTGAGTTGGCACACTCCAGCATCTACCCCATCTATGTCCTGCTGGAGCATGCGAAGGGACTAGTCCTATGAAACCATAGCCACAGGATCCCCATGACTCAGGGCAACAGCAAGATATCCAAGAGGAATTTTGGTGAGGATCCAGTATTGATGTTGTGTACCAGAGGCCAGGGGCCTTGAATTAGACCAACAACACATGATAATGAATATTTTCAAGTTAAGTTGTTTGGACAAAAGAATATACTGCATGACACGTGGGGCAGATGGAGGAGTGAAGTGATTTTATATTTTTAATTAATACTTTTATTACTTTATTTTCTCTTGAGGGGACACTGCAAGAGTGAAGGGCAGATATGGAGGGGCTGGGAAATGAGTGGGATTAGGGTGCATGTTGAAAATTCCCAAAGAATCAATAAAAAATATGTATTAAAAACCTAAAATTGGACCCAGAGAGATGGCTTATCAGGTAAAGATACTGGTCACCAGCTAATGTAAGCAAGTTTGTTGGTGTGGGGAGGCTGCTTCCAGGTCTCTGGGGCTTCTCTGGGTGGGAGTGGGGCACCAGATGTGCCTCTGGGGGCTAGGGTCTAGAGAGCAGGCAGAATTCTCAAAATTGAAGTAGGAAAAATAACTGAGTTCACAGTTTTGTTCTTTGACCTTCATATACATGACATGGCTGATACACACACACACACACACACACACACACACACACACACATGCAAGTGTGTGTGTGTGCACACATTACCACCACCACCAACAACAAAAAGGAATAACAAGTAATATCTAAAATTGAACAGGAACTTTGAGATCCTCACATGACCTGTGATATGAAGCAGATAACTGTTGCATCAAATGTAGAATTTTAAGAAAATTGAAGATATTTTTCAAGTTTTAAAATTTTGTATATGTTCTTTTATCTGCATGTATTTCTATGTTATGTGCATGCCTGGTGCCAATGTAGGTCAGAAGAGGGCATTAAATCTCTGGAACATGAGTTAAAAATGATCTTGAGCCACTATGTGGATGCTGGGAATAAAACCTGTGTCCTCTGTAAGGACAGCCAGTGCTCCCAATTGCTGAGTCTCTCTCTAGCCTCCAATATTAGTCATTTTTAAAAGTGTTTTTGTAACAGTATCTGGGTTGTAAGAGTACTTGATTCACTGTTATCTAGTGCTATCTTTAACAAAATGTAAAATGGCCAAACTGGTTTATTAAGCACTATTCCAAATACTTTCAAAGCCAGAATAGACTCCATGGACTGGAATAGCAAGATGAGTTAAGCCTGGTTACCATCTTCACTGAAGATACCTGAAAATATGACAAAGAAACAGACAGAGACATTGAGTCATGTGAAAGAGATGCAGAAGTTTCAGGAGGCATCTGTTTCATACGTCTTGATAAAGTTTATAGAAGTGCAAGTATTTATGTTGAAATTCACAAAAAAAAATTATTAGAATATATGGCTTTAGATATTAAGTCACTGAATTCTACGAATAACTATTTAAAAAGCATCAGTGCACAGAGAAAAGACACAGACACACCTCCTATATTAGAATATAAATCAAATTCACCCCCTGTCTTAGTATGCTCATTTTCCCAAGCATACCATCTCTATCAAAAATAAATTGGCCTTGTCCAGACACCTAAAAACAAACAACAAAAAACAAACAGAAAATCTTAAAGATATAAGGAAAATTAATTAACCGCTTTAACAGTTTTCTATCACAAAGAAGATATCAGTGAAATAGTTTTCCCATATTCATCCCTAGTCAAAGAGGAAAGGGTGCCAAACAACAAAGACTGATAAGCATGTTTTGATAACTACCTTTGTGAGTGCTTGTTTCATTATGGTTTTTAATTATTTTTCAAAAAAGAACAAAATCAAGTGGGAAAGAGAAAGTCTATAAGAGGGAGATCAATAGATATATAATAGAAGAAGACAACCTTTGGAGTTTTAATGGATGCTTTCTGATATTTATGATTCCTCAGTATATTTTAAAACAGCTGAAATTATTTGTGCATGTCTCATTTGTTTTATTTTATTGATTTGTTGTAAGATTGCTGTAAACATATCATCTAGGTGGCTTTGGTTTAAATAGTACTTAAGATGCTAATTGTAGAAATTGTAACCTGCTTCCTGGAAATGCTTGAGGGCTGTTGGAACAAAGCTCATCCCTTATGCATTTGGAAAGTTGTTAAATAGCAACACAAATTCACACTACTTTGTTTGTGGATATATGTTTATTAAGTGCTTGTGTTACCTGGGATAGTTGGTGGTGGAAAAAAGTAGAGAAACAGATAATGAGATATTTTACTCATTCCAAACCTTCTTGGGATATATATGTGGCTCTCTCTAGATTATTTTTCTCTATCTTTTTAGTTACATTTTACATCATTGTAATCATTATTCTCAGTATCACCATATCTAATTTTCATTGAATGACTAAGTATGCTTTATATAGACTGCCTGCAGTACTTAAAATTTCTCTGTGAAAGGAAATTTTATTTTCCCTGTATTTATAAATTATTAGACATATAATGGCTAAAATGTGTGCTTTACATCACACCTTTAATAAATCACAGAATGGTAAAGTACCCTCAGGTGTATATAAATAAGGAGGCAGTTCTCATTGTTCTCTATATTTCAATCAGGTATACAGAGAATAATGACAGTGTCTTACTAATGAATGCAATTTTTGTTGCTGGATAGCGAGCAAAGTTTCTTCCACATAGCAGTGATGACATTTAAATAGAAAATTGGAAGTAAATAAAAATTGAATACTTCCAGACTCAAATAAAGATACAACAGGAAGGCTAATTCTACTACCTGCATCACTGGAGCACAAATGTGTGTGGGCATGAGGCAAATATTCTCAGTTTAATTTTAATTTTGTGCAACTTCAAGATCTCCTGAGTAAATTTGGAGCATGGGGATCATGGGAGAAGATAGAAGGGAAGGGGAGAGGAAGGGAGGGGAACTGAGAAAAACATATAGTTCAAAAAAAACAATTTAAAACATGCACAACTTTAAAAATTACATTGATGCACATTTATTTTTGTCTAATTGAGCCACATTTACTTTAGCAAATAAATGTTCAATATAAGTTTGATGCTATTCTTTTAACACTGTATCTGTGTTATCATATATGTATGTGTCATCATGTTACTGAAAATGTTTATATTATATTCTGAATAATAATCTCAAGAAAGACAAACCTATTTTGGTATTTCTTACTGAAAGTCATGAGAATACTTTTCCTGGATATAAGAGAGCAAATGCCTAAGGCACAAGGAAGAGAGCTAACTAAGGATTGTATCCAAGTATAGGTTGGTGAAACAATGAATTTATTGGTGTTACTTGGAGGATCATTGGTGTGATACATTTAGAATCATCTGACAGATTAGAATATTGTCATGCCCAGTTAGGATAATTAGTGTGGGGAGACCTAGCTTAGTTATGAACGAGATATCCTGTTTGGAGTCCAGGGCTCTAGGACAGAGAAAAGAGAGAACCTGAACTGACAAACAGAATTCTGATGAAAGAAAGCTGACTAGGCAAGTAGTTTTTTGTTTGTTTTTGTTTTGTTTTTAAGCTTTAGCTTTGAAGTTGCTCAAAGGCCATTGCATATAGAAGCACACTGTGTCCAAGAAATGTATAATAAAATCAGAATATAGTTGATGTTGGATTCCCCTCTGTATGCTGTGAACACCACTGGTTAATAAAGAACTGCTTTGAGCCTATAGCAGAGCAGGGCAGAACAGAGGTAGGTGGGGAAAGCTAAACTGAAATGCTGGAAAGAAAAAGGCAAAGTCAGAGAGAAGCCATGGAGACACTGCCGGAGACAGATGTGCTGAAACTTTGCTGGTAGGCCACGACCTTGTGGTGATGCACAGATTAATAGAAATGGGTTAAATTAAGATGTAAGATTTAGCTGATATGAAGTTAGAACTAATAGGTCAAGCAATGACTTAATTAATACAGTTGCTATGTGGTTATTTTGGGGCTGAGCAGCTGGGAACTAACTAGTGGCCTCATTACAACATACAGTTGGACTACCAGACTACCAATGAAGAGTCACTGAAAGGCAATTACTTGAAATTGGGAAGGTGAAGTCTAATGTGCAATGGAGATCTCAAGATGTTGGAGATGCAAGGACCGTAGAATTTCTACCTGTCAAGTATAGCTGCAGGTACTGAATAGAGATGATCTAGAAGAGTAGTGATATGTGTTTCAAGAAACCGACTTGGAGAATTAGGAATGTTAATATAGATTGTAGTCCACACATTGTCACCAAAAGTCCAATATGCTCCAGTGGATATGTACTATTTGGTGAAAGCCCTGTTGTGTTTGGTCTCTCTTTGATCTGTTATTTCTCAGCTATATTACCATTCATTGTTTTTAGAATGAGAGTGTTTATTTTGTGTATTTAAAATATCTAAGTTTTTTATATTATAGAGATAAACAATTAAGAAATTACCTACATTTCAAAAAAAGACTCTTTTGTCAATCTTTGAACTCTTCTGTAACACTCAACTCTTTGAATACTCAGACTATCAGAGATGGACTAAAAAGCACTTTGCATTACGAGATGAAAATAAAACTTTAGAGACTAAGGTTGGAATGCTTTTGAGTGATATATTTGTGTATCAAGTTGACACAGGGTGGACTTGTGATATTTAATATTGTTTGCCAACTTAATGACACTTATAAACATATGGGAGACAATGTTCTGTGTATATCTATTAGGGTATTTCCTGGGAGATTTAAATGAAGGGGGAAAACTTACCTTGAATGTGGATGTAATCATAAAATGAGCATATGTCCCAAACTAAACAAAAAGGAGAGAGTAAGTGTAGCACAAGCATTCATCCCATCTGCTTCTTCACTGTGGGTGCAAAATGACCTGCTTCCTCAGGTGCCTACTGGTTCCCCACCATGATGGATTTCTTCATAAACTTTTAAGTCTTATTAAATGATTTGTGTTTTTACATTTGTTATTCCAACCACAAACAAACTACTTGATACACAAATAATAGATGTAACCTAATATTTGAAATCTTATGATTGTAAACCTAAAGCTAAAATATGCTTTACAATAGAAGTCTATATGAATTAAATCAAATTAAGAAATTTCAAATTTAATACCTTAAAACTTCAGTAATATTTTTAGCTTCATTGATCATAGTTCTTATTTGGAGTATGATGATTATTAACAACTAAAGTAAACAGATGAAAAGTGGTATGTTCTACAGACGTATTCAACTTTGCAATTAGCCTGGCGCCATGAGACATATTCATATGGAAACCAAACAACAACAACAAAAATCTAATGAGCACAAAGCTTGCAAACACTCAGGCTTGCCATCTATTTGGTATTCCTGCAAATCAATTGTTAGATATTCTTATGAGCACATCATGTGTTCCTTTTCACTAAGTAATTTCCTTAATGTATTCAGTGACCATGTGTTGAGAATTGGCAACATCATCTCTGTTTTAATCAAGCTCTCAGTAATAATCAAATAAGGAAAAAATAGTAAGTTCCACATTTTATTTTGCTCAGCAACATACACAAGCCTCCAGCTTGAAAAGAAAAGAACAGAATGATATTCTGTTAAGTAGTTTTCATGAGCCTAAATTTTCTTGTGCAATTATTGAAAGGAAAACCATACCTTTTTGTAGCAATGAGAAATCTAATCAGCTACAAAGCTGAAGATTTTTCTCAATGTATAGATTATCTTTAAGTTCCCTACAACCAAATACTGACTGTCACGATGGTGAGTCAGCAAGTGCTCCATTAGAGATTTTTATAAATGGAAATAAGTTTATACTTATTTAAGATGAATATTAATTTTACATACAGGCAATTTCACCTACAATTAGTGAAAATAATATTTAAACATTAAGTGAAAATTATTCAGAAAGAAATAATGACCTAAGCCAAATACCAAGAAGGTTTCTGATGTAGAACAAAAGTAAGTTTCCCATAAAACCTAAGCAGAATCTCCAGTAACTTACAGAAGCACAAGACCTTGCTAGTGCTAGGCACAGGGTATGCCCACTTTGGTTTTCTGGCAAAGAAAAGTAAAGCATCCATATAATATCAAGTAAAAAAAAGAGGAGGGGCCCTAGCACCTACTCCAATTTCCCATCCTACACAGCCATACATGGCAAGAGAGCCCATGCCCCTTTTATCTGTATCCTGTCACTCAAAGACCTTATCTAGGCACTTGCCCTGTGGACTGAGTTGGTGGGGGACCTGGAACTCCCTAGACTATGCTCCCCAGACCTGGGGACCTCACTAGGTGAACAGCCTCTGGAACAGATTAGAATTAGTGAGTTAGTCTAGACTCAGAATGACAAATGTCTATGTGTGTACCCTGATGTGTGTATCCTAAATTTTAATATCTAATGCTGTATGTTCAATTGGAAGTACCTGAAAAGGTCAAATAACTAGAAAGAAGTCATTGATAGGTGCCTTAAGGGATAATAGTTGAATGTAGATGTATGAGTGTAGAGTGGGCAGAGATACTAGATGTAGAGAGGCTTAAACAGGAGCCAGGCAGTGATGGTGTACGCCTTTAATCCCAGCACTTGGGAGCCAGAGGCAGGTGGATCTCTGTGAGTTCAAGCCCAGCCTGGTTTAGAGTGAGTTCCAGGACAAACAAAACTGTTAAACAGAAAAATCCTGTCTCAAAAAACCAAAAAATATAAAAAATAATTTTAAAAAAGGCTTAAGCAGAGAGAGCAAGGAGATACGCATGTGAAGGGATGGTGAATCAAAAACACATTATAAAAACACATGTGGAAAATGAAATTTTGTAATTCAATTAGAAATTCTAAGCCAAAAAAGAACAGCAGCAACAGCAAAAGCATCAGGAGAAAGACATCCTCTTGCTCCTAAAAGCCATGAGTTTTAAAATAGAGGTTCTGGTGTCAGATGTTGTGTATCTTCTTAAGAGTTATTAGTCAAGGAAGCCCCAGTGGTCTCAAAAACATTAAATTAGCTTCAGTATAGGCTTTTATCATTTTTCTTGGTTGTCCAACAGAACTAGTTGATGATACTCTCTTTATGAAGATGCCATATACTTTCATTGCAATATACAAGGAAATTAAGCTACAACTGAGAGGGAAACTTCTTCCCTTCTGGCTAGGTTTCATAGCAACTGAAGGTTCTATGCAGGCTTCTCAAGTAGAGAAGGCATTCAATTAATTATCTAGTTGTCAACTCTTAGAACTATAATATTAATATTCAAGTGAATGTTTACCCAGTGGTACAATAGAGACCTGACTAGTATGGAAATAACCAACTACTTTCTAATGAATTTGAGGTATTTTCCACAGTAGAGAGTTTTTACTAAATCACTTATACTTCTTGTGTATATGAGTGATATAACCAGAGCTAAAAGAATTTCATAATCATCATTGAACTCTCAATGTTACTATCTAGGGATATTGATTGGGTTCATTTTCTATGCTGGTTGAAGAATTAAAATGAATGAAAAATCTAGACTATTGCAGGTAGCAGTGGAGAAAATCTCAAACACAGAATAAACCAATGAAGACAGGCTTTTATTAGAATGAGGAAACACACACACACACACACACACACACACACACACACACACACACACACACACACACACA
>PVIU01019219.1:0-36923 GCA_004026605.1 Ondatra zibethicus | reverse complement strand
GGTCCTAACTTCCTAACTCATCTTCTCCCACCTTCTGCTCTTCACCTGCACCTTGGGGGCTCAATCCATTGCTCTGATGTGAATGTGGGTCTCTGTCTCTATCTCCATCCATCAGATGAAATTTCTCCCACCTCTATCCCCGCCCCTGGCTTCCAACTTTTGCTTGATGATCCTGTTTGCTTCCAACTTCCAGGAGGTTATGTGTATGCTTTCTTTGGGTTCACCTAGGTATTCAGCTTCTCTGAGCTTGAGAGCTAAGTGCTTGTTTGTACAAAATAATACTCTTTCCGAAAACAGCTTGTTATCCTGTTAAAATAGAGAACAATTTATATTACCTTTGTTGTAAATTCCATGATAAAATTTTCTGAAAGATCCCAGGAAGTGGGCTGGTGAGATGACTCAGTCAGTAAAGGTGCTTACCAACAAACTAGATCCAATTAAGTCATTTGCCCACTGGTATATGGCTATAAATGGTGAGGCTGGATAATCTTTTCCCACACCACAGACTTATTTGCACTGCAAATAAATGTGTACCCTAAATCTAATTAAGTGTGTCTATCTAGGTAACACTATCTATGCATCATCATTAGCCTTAGAGACTTAGAATTGTGAAAATATCACAGAACTTTCTTTGTTAACAGAAATGAAGGCATATATGTCAAAGGAAGCAAAACAGTTGAAAATCAGAAGATACAAAAAAGGCGAGGAAATAATCTTTGTAGTTCATGAGATGCTAGGAATGTTATTCTCATTGATATTTAGAGCAGTTTGGGCTTAATTACACAGCAGCATTTGAAGTTAAGGCAATGCTATGCTATTTTATATCTTATGCTATGGTATTTACAGAAAAATAAAACTTTTAGTGGCATACTAGTATTTTTGCATAAAATAAATTTGAATGTCTAGTTAAGACATAAAAGTTCCATGTACCACCAAGGTTGAGAGAAGATGTTTAATTCATGTACTTTCAAATATGAATACCATGGGGACATTTTTTACCAGAGCTTTATGCTATGATGCATTAGTTTATGTGGCTGCATCGTGTGGCTGTTCTACTGTGGCTGTATCAGTCAACTTTTAAAATAATTATCTGAGCTTAGAGTTTAAACTTTTTCTCACTTAATAAACAAAGTGAAAAGATTTCTATATAATTAAAACAACTTCAATATTTCTTTAACAAAATGTGTAGGTCAGTTCTTCCATCTGAAATATATTTGCCGCTGACAAATGTAAAAATAAATTTACAAAATAGAACAAATAATAAAATGACAAGTTTATGTGTGAGAATTTTAAGGCAATAATATGTATCTCCATTATATTGGCAGTCCCCAAGGAGCGCAGTGTAGACTTCAGGATGATGGATATGACGTCAGTAATGGTGACTATTCTTTCCTAACACCCGGTGGTCATGTGAATCACCGGAAAGTATGGCTAGTAACACCTCTAGTTATATATCTATTAATAAAATTTCATCTTCTTTTTCCTAAAACAAGGTTTATTTGAGTTCTCCAAAAATTCACTTCAAATATGTAATATAAATAATAGGGAAAACAAATGCATTTGATTACATAAATACTTGGATAGAAATCATGACGGTAGCTTCATGTGTCATGTTGTCATATAATAGCCATGGTAGAGCATAGTTATCAGGGATCTTTAATGTTTATATAAATACTAATATCAATACTTAAAGTAGATTTTTTTAACATATTCACTACTTCAAAGGTAGCATGTCTTTCACACACACATATATAATTTAGATATTACTTTATATTTATATATTATCCTTAAAGTAGAAACTGACCAATGAAAATAACATCTACTGTCTTACTATATATTATGATTATTAACATCAGAACATAATGAAAGCAATGCTGCTTAGTTGTTGTCAATATCAGAGGAGCTCTACAGATGAAGAGAGAGTAAGGAAATATATAAATTACTTATTTCTCTCACTATCAGGCTAATAAAATTCAAGAAAATTAAATCTGCATGGACAATCATCTGGTTAACTAAAGGTCAACTGACTTTGAAAATTCTTTAAAAATATTTTATCTATATATTCAGGATAATGTAAGTTTCCATCTTTAGAAATATTTTCATTCCCTAGGATTGCTTTGACTATTAATTTTCTTTTGTGGGCCCTGTGAATTCTTACATTTTTTTAATATCTGTGAAATATAATATTGGAATTTTGCTGTGTATTTTTGTAAACCTGTAGATTAATTTTGGTCATAGAGTCATTCCACTGTATTGATTCATGGAGTAGGGGAGGCTAATGTGGGATTCCCTTATGTAGGCTGTGAATACCATTGGTTAATAAAGAAACTGGTTTGGTGTGATAGGGTAGATAGGCAGGGAAAACTAAACTGAGTGGTGGGAGAAGGAAGGTGGAGTCAGAAAGAAGCCATGGAGCCAGTGCTGGAGACAGATGTGCTAAAGCTTTGCTGGTAGGCCACAACCTTGTAGTGATGCATTGATTAATGGAGATGGGTTAAATTAAGGTGTAAGAATTAGCAAATAAGAAGCTAGAGCTAATGGACCAAACAGTGATTTAAATCATATGGTTTCTGTGTGATTATTTCAGGAATCTGGGCAGCCAGGAAATGAACAAGTGGCCTCCTTACAATAAGAGGTCTTACATTTGCCTAGTATCCATTTTAACTACCCTTTTCAGTATCCCAAAGATTTCATGTAGAGGTATTTTCTTTCTTTGGTTATGTGTTTTCTGAATGACTTAACTTTTTGGAACTATTATGATAAATGGGATAGGTTCTTCATTCCGTTTCTGAGACTATATTGTTGATATAAATTAATAGAGGGTATGGTATGACATTTAGAAAGGAGACCATGAAGAGTAATATTAGGTGATGATGAAAGACAGAATGCAGGCAAATGGATACATGAATCATAGCTGAATTTAGAAAAGTTATTGTTCTTCTATCTTTAACTCTGAAACAGTTGTATCTACTTTTTTGTGATGGATAAGTGCATAAAATGTAGTTGTCACTGAATGTGTGTAAATAGAACATTTCATCTAAAATACATCAAAATGACATTATAGAACATGTATTTTATTAAAGTACAGAAATCCCACAGGGAGTAGTAAGCATGGAGAACTTTCATCACCTCAAGGGGAGGAAATAGAATATCAGACATGGCAAGAGGATATCGAAACATTACAATGAATTACACTATCACTCTCAAACCACAACTTCTAAACACACAGTAGAAGCTGTCTATTTGGAGGTGAAGTATCAGAGTAAATAATTAAATTTTGAAAAGCCTCTGGAGCCAAAGAACTGCAGAATATCATGATTGCATGTTTTTATTCCAACATGAAAAGGCTGTATTTGAAAGTGAGCTCTGCAAGAGAAAGACAAGGAAAAGCCAGGACAACAAGTTGAAAAAGTTGAAGGTAGACTTCCAGAAACAAGGAGATTTGAGTGATGAGTTGCCATAATAGAGTAATATTCATTCATTTCCGAGAACTGCAGATGAAACAGACGGAGAGCTCCTAAAAAAGCTTCCATAAAGAAAAAAAAGACACTTTAAAATTCTGACAAGTCAAGATAAGGCTAATAAATCACTCATGGAGTATCCAAAAGAAAAGAGTTTGTTTATTTATTTATTTGTTTGTTTGTTTATTTATTTATTTATTTATTTATTTATGTTTTTAATTTCTCTCCCTCCTATTCCAGAAACCCTAAAGGAATCAGCTTATTGAGACAGGAGGGCCAATAGTTTCCCAATAGAAGAACACACCAAGCCAACATCATTTCTTCATGACTGTAGCTCACAGCTAACCTGAAGTTGGAGGTAGCAAAGTAAGAGAAAGCCACAACTTGAAAGTGCATGTGCAAGTAAGTATAAGTTCACTTGCAATGTCAAATACTGAGGTGTATTATGATTTAGATACTAAACAACAATTTTATATGTTGTGGAATATTCCTTTACACTTCACAGCAAAAGAAACCGTAACTAAGACATAAGTGGGTACCAGGGACCGGGGTATTGCTGTCATAGGCCTGACAATGCTTTTGTTTGAAAGACTATGAATGTTGGGAGTGTGGATAAGAAAAACAATTGAATGCTTTAAGTGCTGTTTATTGGACTATCCTAGCAGGAACATGGAAGACAGAGGTGCTAACTGTGATTTGATGAGCTATGGGTGCCTATATCAAGGGGTTTTACAGGAGAAGAATGTTAGGATGTGTCCTAGAGATCAGTCTTGCTATATTTTGGAAAAGAATGTCACTGCTTTCTGCCCTTGTCTGAAACATTTGCCTAATGCTAAAGTGAAGAGTTTCTGATTAATTCCGTTGACAGTAGAAATCTCAAAGCAACCTAGTATTGACTCTGTCTTGTGGTCATTAATGTTAAGTGTATTGAAGATTTATAGTGAAAAGGATCAAGCTGAGCAAGGAAAACATGTAAGATACACAATTTGAGGAGAAAATGAGAACCAGTAAGTAGAATGAAGCTAATTCCTCTGTTTAATGAGATGAACAGACTAAAAAATAGAATAAAATTAGTAGTAACCTCAGGACAAGATCCCACCCAGCTAAGTTTCCAGCTTTTGAAAAGGAATTAAAGAGAGCTTAGAGTCAGCTGTGGTGGTCCACACCTTTAATTCCAGCACTTCAGAGGCAGAGGCAGGAAGACTTTCTAAGTTGTAGGCCAGCCTGGTTTATACATCCAGTTTGAGGACAATCAAGCTTAGGCAGTAATGGAAACTATGGAAAACATAAAGCTTGTGAAGATATAATTGAAAGACGGGGCCATGTTCCAGTACCAGCAAGAGGCAGAACTTGGCATCGTTGGCCGTGTGGTTCTGGCTTTAGAGTAAAGCACAGAAGAAAGGAGTTATGGACTCTTCCTCCATAACTAATGTAAGACACTGAGGCCAAGCAAATGTTAGGGGTATCCCTGAATGGAGGGCTACGGAGGTAATTGTGTGAACCTATGGAGATGGAGCCTGGCTTGCTTTGGAGACTCCAAAATATTAGAGATGCCAGAAATATGAGATGCTTGATGAGGAGAGCTGCTAACACAGAGTGGAAACAACCCAAGAAATATGAGTATGTTGGAGTAAAAAAAAAAAAAAGCTGAAAAGAATTTGAGATCTGAAGAGCATTTTGACATGAGATATGGAGATAAAGAGTTTGGAGTTTGCGCAGATGGTTTTCAATCTTGCTTTGGTCCAGTATTTCCTATGATCTCTTCTCTATATTTTGTACTGGTGATATATATCATCTGTCATTATATGTTGCAAATATGTGATCTGGTTTTTTTTAATTTTGATTTTACAGGTGATTACAATTATGAGATTTCCTGAATCTCAGAAAGGACATTGGATTTTTAAAAATTGTTGAGTTTGTGATAGACAATGAGTCTTTTGAAACTGAAATAAATGTATTTTTGCTTTTTGATATATTTAGAAGATTATGAGGGTCAGGAAATGGAATGTGGTAGTTTAAATGTAATTGACAACCCTAACCTCATTGACACGCCTAATTTCATTAGGAGGTGTGTGTGTGTGTGTGTGTGTGTGTGTGTGTGTGTGTGTGTTGAATTGGTGTGGTGTTCTTGAAGGAAGAGTGTCACTGTGTAAGTGAACTTTGACATCTCTAACGTTCAACATGCACCTAGTGTCTCAGATCACTTCCTGATGCCTGTATATCAACATATAAAACTCTAACCTCCTTCTCCAGCTCTATGTCTGCCTATATGCCCCTATGTCACACCATGATGATAATGGACTGAATCTCTGCACTGTAAGCCACCCAATTAAATGTTTTCTTTGTAAAAGTTGCAACCGTCATGGTTCTCTTCATAGCAATAGAAAACCTATGTAAGGCATTACTGCTGAATACATAGGACCTAGAGCATCTTAGTTCAACCTCACTTGAAATTTTCCTCCCTGAGGACTAACTCTCAGGGTACATGTTAAATGTTAATGTCATGTAATCTTCTAAGGGAGTGAAACAGTCCTACCCAACAGTATTGTCTAGGGTTTCTATTGCTGGGAAGAAACACCTTGACCACTGCAACTCTTATAAAAGAAAGTGTTTCATTGGGGCTGGCTTAAAGTTTCAGAGATTTAGTCCATTATCATCATGACAATAAGCATGGTAGCAAGCAGGAAAACATGGTGCTGGAGAAAGAGGTGAGAGCACTTCATCTTGATCCACAGTTATAAGGAAGATACCTCGAGTCAAAGATACCTTTGATACATCAAAGCCCACCCCAGTGACATACTACCTTTAATATGGGGTTATGGGGGTGATTTTTATTCAAATGACTATAGCAACTATGATGCCAATGATTACAGCAATGATGAACATGAAATAATAACCCTAAATGTGTAATAGTAGCATGTATATCTTGAAAAAAACTAACAACCAACATCTCTTTGATTGGACTCAAAGCCTGTTAAACAGGAGAGAAAACATGTTTAGTACTGAAAACCTCACCAGCTACCCAGAACTGCTGATCATTGATCTTGAAAGACAATCTATAACTACAACTTGACTAAACCAGCACAGTTACAATCTGCCTTCTAATCTTTATCCTTATATTCAGAGATAAGTACAGTTCTTAACCCTCATCAAAAACATTCACCTTGAAACATACGAAGAACATTCCAAGAACCACAATCAATATAATACAGAGAACAGGTGCCTAGCAGGAACTAAGATATCTGTAACACAGCTCCTATACCTAAGGTTTGGGAAACAAAATAGAGAAACAGGGGGCAGAAAATTTTAAAAGCCAAATGAACAGTATACCATCTGTGAAATTATGTTACCAGGAAATGTCAAGAAAACTACACCCATGAAATTCCAAAAATATGGCTGCTTAAACAGGACTGGAACAGGAAAAATACCAATAGCTATGCTAACATGGAAGGGAGAAATTTCACAGGACCCCAAAGCTAGAAAAAGTACTATAGACATCTAAGAAATGATGAAAACAGAAGAAATGTTCTTCCCCAGGGAATAGTTTCAGAAAATAAAATCCATTTGGTTCAATCTTACTAATACAAGCAACATTATATAATACATAATAATATGTAATATAATAAAAAATATACATATAATATATATTATCTCTCCAGTAGGGGAAGCATTTGAGACAGGTAGTATAACGTGGGAAGAGTCGGAGAAAGTAAATGGTAGGGTAAATGGTGTAATTATATTTTTATTTCAAAATATGTTGAAAAATTAAAAAATTAAATTTAAAAAGCACACTATGAATCAGATCAAGGTCAACAGAATTGAACAGCATAAACATAAGAACAAAATCAACTGTTTCAAACAAAGAAATATCTTAGAAATGAAGAATTATTAGACATCCAAAGAAGAATTGGTGCAATGAGAATACAATAAGATATACAGAGAGAAGAATTAAAAAAGGATATGAAAATATAATTAAAATAATAATGTTAAAAAGAATTATGAGAAAAAGATAAAAATATAAGGAATCATTAAAAAAGAATATGAAATTTGTAATATCTGAAACAAAAGCAAACTGATGAAATCAAATCAACACATAAAATTAGAATTACAGCATTTATGGGAAAGAGAATATAAAATAAAGAGTCAAAGTGTAAACTATGTATATACATTAGCTACAGAAAAGAAATTCTCTACTCTAAAACATGCCATTGCCATGATTTAAAAATAAAGAAAATTTTCATCTCTTTCACTAGCATAAAGACTAAACAGGTTGTTATAATTGTTCATTTGTGATATTTACAAGAATATTTCAATTATGTATTTAAATGATATCTCCAATGACGATGCAAGTATCACTTGTTAGTTGTTTCTTTATATTTTAAACTGTTTTTAATTTTCTTCTAGCAATCCTCCTCTCTGTAAACAAAGACAGTTTCAATTCTTACTCCAAATCTTTAAATATTTTATTTCCCTTTCTTTGTGAATGCTGTACTGTCCCAGAGTATGATGCTGTTTAGAAGTTATGAGAAATACCATATTTATATGGTTCTGTCTGAAGTGAAAATGTTCTCAGAAGTACCTGAGAGCTTTTGAAACCTCAAAGCCCACCCCCAGTGACATACTTCCTCCAATAAGGCCACACTTCCTAATCCTTCTCAAGTGTGGCCTTATTGAAGGAAGTATGTCACTGGGGGTGGGCTTTGAGGTTTCAAAAGCCGAGGTCTGGCCCACAGTTTCTCTTTCTGTTGCCTGAAGATTGAGATGTAGAACTCTCAGGTACTTCTGGAGCACCGTCTTTATGCATGCTCTCATGCTCCCCACCGTGATGATAATAGACTTAATTGCAGAAACTGTAAAAATGCCCCACATAAATTTTTTTACATAGCAATTGCCTTGGTAATGGTGTCTCTTCACTGCAATAAAACACCAGCTAAGATAGAAGTTAGTACAAGGGCTATTGCTGTGATAGGCCTGACAGTGCTTTTGTTTGGAGGAATATGGGCTTTTGAAATTTGTAATTTGAAAAGCAGATGCTTTAAGCAGTACTTAATGAGATATACTAGTAGTAGTATGGACAACAGTGGTGCAGAGGATGGTTAGTGCTGTGAGGACATGGCTCAAAAGGTTTCAGAGGAGAAGCATATTGGTAAGTGACTGAGGGACGATTCTTGTGATATTTTGGCTGAAAAAAATGTGACATTCTTTTACCCTTGCTCTGCAAAATTTGCCTGAGCCCAAATTGAAGAGTTTTGCCTTAATAGCTTTGCCAGAGGTAATTTCAAGTCAGGGTAGTATTTACTATTGCATGCATTTATTAGTTGTCACATTTATACAGATCTAAAATGAAAAGTAGCAAGCTTGACAAAGACAAATAAGAATTATAGATTTTGAAGAGAAAAGAGTACCAGAATGTATATTGCAGCTAAATCCACTGCTTAGGAGGATAAACATTTAAAGAAAAACCTGATGCAAATTACAATAAAGGGAGTGGCAGCCTCAGAGCAAGACCCCACCTAAGTAAGCTTCCAACTTATGAAAGAGAATCAAAGAAGAGCTTAAGCAGTAAAGGAAACCAACAGAAACAAGGAGCTGCCAGAATGTGTCAATGGTGTCTCTGCATGCAAGTCCAAAGAGGACGTTATGTGAAGTTGCAAAGGCGGATCCTGTTTTGTTGGAGACCCTAAGATGTTGGAGATGCATGGGTTGTGGAACTCCTGCCCAGAAAAGCTGCAGACAGGTCATGGATTCAACCTAAGAGACAGAAGTCTGTGCAGTCAACAGCACATGTTTATCAGACATAGAGATACAGTTTGGAGTTTGCCCAGCTGTTTTTCAGTCTTGCTTTGGTCCAGTGTTTCCTCACTATCATCTCTTTTGGAATTGTAATGTATATCATGTGCCATTATATACTAGAAGCATGTGGTCTGCTTTTTTTATTTTTATTTTGCAGGGATTACAGTTAAAAGACTGTCATGAATCTCAGAGGAAACACTAAACTTTGAATTTTTAAACAGTGTTGAGACAGTGATAAATTACAGGGACTTTCAAAGTTGGAATGAATGCAATTCTATATTATGATATGGCTACCTACCTATGGGTGGCAGGGAGTTGAATTTAGTGGTATGGATAAGAAGGACTCCTATGAGCTCCTATATATGAATATTTAGACATCAAGAAGGAGCACTGTTTAATAAAAAGATAAGGATTGTAGCCTTTTCAGAGGAAAAGTATCAGTAATGGTGTGTTTAAGGTTTCAAAAGCACATGTCATGCCCAGAGTCTCCCTCTCTTCCTGCTGCCTGCAGGTCAGGATGTAGAACTCTCAGCCACTTCTCCAGCACCATGTCTGTTTGCTTCATACTAAAGATGATAATGGACTGAACCTCTGAAATTATAAGCAACCCCATTTTGTTATGGAATCTTTTCATAATAATAGAAAACTGACTAAAACTTGTGGTAAAATTATATATTATCCATTTTACACATAATTTTTTAACATGCTTACTTAATATTTATATATTATGTTATATTAATGTGCTCCATATTATTTTTTCAGTGACCAGTGCAATTTTACTTTTGAGTAAAAGATGAGTTAGCTCAGCTTTGGAAGATAATGTGGACAAATTTATAACCTATGAGGATTTACACAATTGTTTAGATAATTCTTGCACCATGGAATTCTATTTTACTGAATTTTAGAGATATGAGTAAAAATAATACTCCCCTATGTTTATTTTTGCCATGATGTAAGAATATTATGTTTAGACTTGTCTTCCATCCCTTAATATATATCATTGTATATGTTTCTGCATGCATGTGTTTATGTGTGTGTATGTATAGGTATGTACATATGTATGTGTATGTATGTATTTGTGAGAAAATTCCTAAAGTTAAATATAAACTATGTAATGTCTCAAATATTTTAATAATGAGTACCTATGTTATAGAGAATTGTAATTCTTTTATTAAAATTACCATTTAACTATTAGAAGCAAATAACATATTTATAAATAATGGGTAACATTCTATCAGTTTACTTCAGTTATGAGAATGGCTTATCAGTGATTTTAGTATCATTCTTGACAAATAGGTAAGAACAGTATGATAAAATGATGAAATAAAATTGTAGAACTATGAAAATAATTCCAATAGTCATTAAGATGTTCACTTCCTGTTCTCTCTCTCTATTTCTCCCCCATCTCCCCTTTTTCAGTCCTTCTGTATTTCTGTTGCTTTCATTGGTTAAATAAAGAGACTGCCTTGGCCTTTTGATAGGGCAGCCCCTAGGTGGCGGAGCAGACAGAACAGAATGCTGGGGAGAAGGGAAGTGTGGCAGACGCCATGCTTCTCCGGCCCAAGATGGACACTGGTTAGACTCATGCCGGTTAGCCACATCATCATGGTGAATACAGATTATTAGAAATGGGCTGAATCAAGATGTAAGAGTTGGCCAAGAAGAGGCTAGAACTAATGGGCCAAGCAGAGTTTAAATGAATACAGTTTCTGTGTAATTATTTCAGCGGCCGGGAGCCAGGTGGAAGGACGCAGCCTGCATGCCTCTTACTACAATGTAAATATTAGAAGCAAATAACATATTTATAAATAATGGGGAACATTCTTTCAGTTTACCTCAATTATGAGAATGGCTTATCAGTGATTTTAGTTTCATTCTTGAAAAATAGGTGAGAGCAGTATGATAAAATGATGAAATAAAATGGTAGAACTATGAAAATAATTCCAATTGTCATTAAGATTTTCACTTCCTGCTCTCTCTCTCTTTCTCTCTCTCTCTCTCTCTCTCTCTCATTCTCCCCTCCTCTCTCCTTTTTCCTTCCCCTCAATAACCCACCTAATAAATGTTCAACTAAAAAAAAACGTTTTTCACTTCATTCAGTTGAACTGACATGTTTTACAAGATCCTAAATTGTGTTAAACTGGACTGTATTACTTTTTAGCCACTTTTTTAAACTCAGAAGAGAAATTGCTATTAAATTATTTACTGAAAGTCATAAAGTTGATGTATTATAATTTTTCTTTTTAGGGGAAACTTATATCAGTAATAATGAAATATGTAGACTATAAATGTTATGCTATATTGAAGAATTAATGGGTGTTTATAAAATTTCATGTTTGGAGAAACTTTCCTTTTTCTGCATAGTAAAATTTATGGCCAGAAATATTCAGCACTATAATAAACCTCCTTTAACATTTCTGCACAAAATTGACATTCAACCATGTTCTAACAGCTCAGATACTGGCAATGTCTACAAAGATGCCACTGGAAAATATATATAGTGCATAATTTTCATTTCTTTGCTGTCAGGGTAACATGTGTGCTTCATATGCTTGAGTGAAGTCTAGCAGTACAAATGTGTCAAAATATCATAAAAATTCGTCTTCTATGATTAACATATAGGATTTAGGATCATGGCATTTTAGATATTTATCTCTGAGGAAAAGAATTTATTCTTGGACAAATGTATACACATAACACTTAATGTATTTTTTCCTTTGGGAATTTAACAAAATGACCACAGCTGAAGTTGCCATTATCCGGTGTTTTAGGGTTCCTCTGTATTTGTTATTTTCTCTTCTGTTTGTTTGCTTTTTGTTTGTTTGTTTGTTATCTCTTTTTTCTGTTTATGGTGTTCATCTATATAAACAGTAGCTCACCAATTCGTAAAAAAAAGGAAAGAATCTGCTATACAGTTTATTAAAAGAACTGTTAGTGTGGTTTGGAATAAATTATAAATGTCAAAATCATTAATACACCTGATAATGTAAGCATAAGTTTCAATAGACAGATTTATGAATATTTTATTTCTGTTAGATCATCAAGATGCCATTTAATTGGCCTCGTCTGTACTTAACTGACACGTTCCCTTAGTAATGATTAAGAATCAGGAGCATAGCTAAAGCTATTTGTGGTTTAAGTATTTCATATCTGTCTTCAAATATGAATTACCTTGATGCCTTTTCCATTGTAACATTCAGTAAATATACTGAAGCTTGATTTCACATTAATTACCAAATTTGAACTGTTTTTAATTTTTAAAATAAGCATTTATACAGAGAATTTTAAGAATTGCTTCAACATTTCTTTGAAATCAGTTAAACTTATTAGTTTGGCTGAAGTTGCCTATCATCTCACTACTATGCCTTGGAAAATTAACATAAGCTTTTCGTTTAAGGGATTTAAAAATCATATTCATGAAGAAAATACTAACTAAACTTATATCCATGAAGGTGCTTTCAAACAAAGCTAAATAAAATGCATTATTTTATTAGGTATCATGCTTTCATTGAGTGTTTAGTGGGAGCAAAAATGCAGTAACTCACATAAATAGGAATTTGAGAAAGGAAAGGAGTATGTGATGGGGTGATAGGAATGAGGTTGGTGGTTGTTCTTGTCTCCTCTGCTTATTTTGGACTCAGATAGACTTCATTTCAAACTCAAGTTTTACATTCTGGCCATAGCTTTGAACTGCTATGGGTCTCAGAAGTCCAAGATAAAATGTTTAACTTATAAAAGATCATTTCTGAGTTATGAAAGCATCTTCAATTGCATTTTATCTGTGTTAGAATAAGTATTTCTATAATTAGATGTTGCTCTAACATTGAGGAAGAAGGCAGGAGCCTGCATTTCTTAGCCTCTCTGATGAAGCCGTAAGATCTTGCTTTGTTAAATACCAAGTCCTTGACAAGAGGTTGTTCTGTCACTTTTGACAAAACAGAAGAATATATAACACCTTCACACAAATCAAAGTGCAATGGTTGTTTCAAAAGCATGCCTTTAATTAATTTGCTGTGAGCTGTGGTAACAAATGCTTTTTTCATGGAAAAGCAGTGGGTATTAATATGTGGTTGACATAGAAGCAATAATTTTCCAACATGGGTATTTGATGGATATTTTCTCAAAAATGAATTGTGTCACTTTATTGTATGTAAACATTTAGTAACACCCTAAAGATTGAGAATGCCTTTATTATACTTACAGAGAATTCTCATCATTTTGTTATATGGTTCACTAATAAGGAAAATTCAGATGAAACTTCTAACCATTCCATTTAAGACTGTCTTCAAAAACCATCATTCATTACACACTCTTCCCTAAAATCCATTAAAACTTTAAGCCAGAAAGAGATACATTATTAGTAGCATGATGTTTTAACTTTAATAATATGGACAATACTGCAACAATGTAATCAAGATGAAATTTATATTTACATTCATTATTATATTTATGATATTGGGAAAATAACAGTGATATTGCTTCAATGATAAACATTAAGTAGGCTGATATTTATTTACATAAAATCTGATGCCCTTTCAGCACCTTCTCAAATAGTTTCTAGACAATAATGAAATAATCATAATAATGATACTGTTGGCATCATTGCTAGAATTTAAAACATCTTTTTCATGGCGAAGATACAAATTACAGGACTTCTGTTGGCATTCCTTTATAGCTCCTAAATATCAGTAACTGCTTGAAATTATGGCTGACAGTCTTCCAAGCAACATGCAAGCAGAGTCCCTTACATAAAGTACTCACTATATATGCCAACTTAGCTCTAGCACTTTAAATACATAGATGTAAGAAAGCAATAGGCATGTGCTATGTTCAGTTATATTTGTAGAAAGTAAGAGCTTACTTCATCATCCTCAAGATAAATATTGTAACAATGGAGAAATTGACATGAGGCTTACTTGGAAGTTTTAACAAATTTTCATGTTGTTAATTATCAAACCCATGTATTTTCATGATTTTTTTTATAAATAACATGTTACTTATAGCATTCAAATTGGTTTTGAATAGATAAGGAAATCTTATAATTCAAAACAAGGACAAACAATGTGATTGCATTTGTATCTCTCCATTAGCTTCTGGTTCTAAGAATATAGGTAAAAGTTATTTTTAAAACAACCCAAATTCTCTTGGAATGTGTGCCTCCATTTAAAATAAATTATATACTTCCTCTTTATGAAAACATAACTTATTATATACATTAACTTTTTGCAGAGGCCAAATGTTGTTAGTTTAGTCATGCTATTTTTATTTAGTATATTTGAGGTCTGTACAAAATTACCACATGAGAATTTCTGCATTCAAACTCTTTTAATTATTTTATATAAACATGCTTTTACTTAGTTAATCATATAATGACACTAGAATATTTCTAAATTCTACATAGAAATGAGTCATTTTATACTGGCAGTATTGTGTATATTCCTGAAATAATTATTATGTTCTTTAGTATTGAGAAAGAAATTGCTAACACAAAACATTTTTTTTATTTCTAGAGTTATTAGAATGCTTCCCTTTTTTCCCATTACTGTATATTTTTTGAGCATAGTGTTGTAGAATATTATTTTAAGGTATGTTATATTTGTTTATGCTGTGGAACATTTATTTAATGATGTAAGGATGTTGATTCTATTTATGCTACATTTATTTAACTCCGTGAAGCTGTGATTCATTACCCATCTAAAAAAAATCTGATGGTCTACTAAAGAGCTGAACAGTCAATAGTGAAGCAGGAGAAGGATAGGTAGGGCTGGTAGGCAGAGAGAATAAATAGAAATATAAATCTGGAAGAGAAAGGAAGATGCAAGAGAGCAAGGAGAGGAGGATGCTGGGGTCAGGCACCCAGCTAAAGTCAGTTATGGAGTAAGAATGAAAGTAGGATATACAGAAGTATGAGAAAAGGAAAAAGCCAAGAGGAAAAAGGTAGACAGATTAATTTAAGAAAAGATAGGAAGAAATAAAACAATCTAAGGCTGGGCATTTACAGTTAAGAATAAGCTGCCACATGTGGTTTATTTGGGAGCTGGGTTGTAGACCCTCAAAAGAATAAAGAGTAAAGAACAACTAATATGGGATTTCCCTTTATACACAGTGAATACCAATCATTAATGAAGAAATTGGCTTGGTCTGATAGGGCAGAGTAGAGCTAGGTAGGGAAAACTAGATTGAATGCTAGGAGAATGAATGTGGAGTCAAGGAGAAGACATGTAGCCCCACTGGAGACAGGTATTGGAAAATTACTTGGTAAGTCACAGCCACATGATAATACACAGACTAATGGAGATGGGTTAATTTAAGATATGGATTAGCCAGAAATACACTTAAGCTATTGGCCAAGCAGTATTGCAAATAATATGGTTTCTGTGTAATTATTTTGGTTCTGGGTAGCTGGAAACAAACAGTCTCCCTACTACAAATTGGCATTCCAACATGTGCTACCTAAATCCACATAAAATCTGAGAGATCTTGGAAATGAATTCTAGACAATAAAAAACAAAGATTAGCTGCAATTTTTTTTTACATAGGCTCTGTTTGCTGGCCACAGCTCCTTTAAGAGAGGTCTTCCTGATTCAGTGGTAGCAGAAAAAAATGCATGGTTTTGAAATGGTGGCTTCCTGGGCAGTGCTGTCAGTATAAACTCTGACTCTTTTGAGAGGTCTAGCTACAGAGCATTTGAATGGGGTTTGGGAACAGAGTGGTACACTTTCTTAATGGCAATATAGACCCACTGTGTGCCTGAAAATATGGTCTGTGAACACGGCTTGTGCTTAACAGACTTCAGTCCTGCAATGTTGGGCTGAGCAGAGCCAAAAGGAAAAGCACCCTTAGTCTTAGTAAGGACACTTAGCATTTTAAGATGTACTTCTGGTCAGAAAATAATTACAGATGTGCAATAAAGACAAATCCAGATGGAAAAGACCTCTAAATGGGCCACAGTGCTGAATAAATGTACATAGGCCTCAGAGACAGAAGAGAAAGAATATAGAGAGTTGTAAAAGAATTAAATAATTTTAAAAAAATGAAACAAAAATCTTTAAAAAGACAGAGTATATATACCCAAAATTGGTTTACTGGGGCTTGAGGAAGGTTGTTTCCTAATCTACTTTTAGGAATATATCCAAAGGATGCTCAATCGTGTCACAAGGACATGTGCTCAACTGTGTTCATAGCAACTTTGTTTGTCATAGCCAGAACCTGGGAACAACCTAAATGCCCCTCTACTGAAGAATGGATAAGGAAAATGTGATACATTTACACAACGGAGTACTACACAGCAGAAAAAAACTAGTGACATCTTGAATTTTGCAGAAAAATGGATGTAGCTAGAAAACGTTAATTTGAGTGAGGTAACCCAGATGCAGAAAGAAAACCAGCCTATAAGCCACAATACCAGAGAATTTAGACAGCAATGAGGACAGTAAGAAAGACTTACATAGACCTAAACTACATGGGAAGTAGAAATAGACAATATCTCCTGAGTAAATTGGGAGCATGGAGACTTTGGGGGAGGGTTGAAGAGGAGAGGAAGAGGCAGGGAGGGAAGCAGAGAAAAATGTAGAGCCCAATAAAAATCAATAAAAAGAACAAAAAAAGTAAAATAAAAAGACAGAGTACAGTCATAGATTAAAGGAAGTAAAGAAAAGTAAGATATATCAAGATGGAATATATACAGAGAATTTAGATTATTATATTACTGGGTTTTCTTTGGAATTTTTTTACTGCAGAGAGATATTTGATTCTGGCAGTTGCTAAGATAAACCAACACAGATGTATCTTGATTTTAAAATTTGGTTCTAAGAATCTGTTGCTTTGGAAAAAAAGGTTCTGCTTTTGTTTCCACAGACAATGAGAATGTGTGGATTAATTCCAGACTAATGTGGTTTTATGGACAAAACACCCTGAAAGTTTTCATGAACACCCCCAAAGATTAATTCACCCAACAAAAAGCAGGAAGCATTTTGGAGAGAACTACACCCAAATTCTCTAAATGACTGTTTATAAATGTTTGTTTACATTTAAAAATATACCATGGAGATTTACATTGATATGGATCTTGGATTATTGGTGCAAATTTAAGGTCAACTTTGTTATTTGTATATTTCTGTTGTTGATTAAGGTATTGTGTTTGTGCAGCCCATTTAAATATATAATGTCTAATTAAGAAATATAAATTAATAGATAATCATCTATAATAGTCAAGCTTGTAGTCATGTTAGTTAAGTTTTCTAGATGTACAGAGATATACTTCCATGGATAGGTACTCTTCAAACCTTTCAAAGACTATAGAACATGGCATTTAAATGATTTAAGAACTTAGGACTTTTCATGACAATGAGACACATCTGCTCCTGGCAGCACCAATTATTTCAGGAGGATGATGGGCACCGAAGGTACTCTTTTTGGCATTAATTAGCCATTTGGGATGAAAATGCTCTTTGTCTGTACTGCTTGATGCTATGCTGTATGAGTTAGACATGCAGAGAAATGACTGCTAAACTAGCCTAAAGGTGAGATGATATGTCGGGGTTTCTGCTACACAGAAGAGCCTGCCAAAAACTCTGCAGGACACAGAAAAAAGGTACTTTTTTCTGATGGACTTTGCCATTACAAGGCAGAAAAGATCTTCAAATTTCCTGCTTGTTGGAAAAGTCTGCTAGATACTATGGGCCTGTAGGCTGAATATGGATGTCCCAACCATACAGAAAAACTTTGTGTGACTATACACGTAGTGAGATGTCTCTGTCAATTCTAGAGTTTTGGAAGTTGCTTAAAATGTGCTTCCTGTTTACTTAGATAATATATCTTCTGGAGTCTTTGATGGAGTTGAAAAATGGATCATTATAATTATAGTTTTCCTTAGTTATGATAAAAGATAAAGTAGATATAAATATTGTAACTATAATCCTTGCTTCATACCTGTTTTGTTATATGTAATTTTACTGTTAAGTTAAAACCTCTCTTTTTACTTAAACAGAAAAGGGGAGATAATGTAGGATTCCCTTTGTATGCTGTGAATACCATTGGTTAATAAAGAAACTGCCTTGTCCTGTTGATAGGACAGAGTAGAGCTAGGCAGGGAAAACTAAATTGAATGCTGGGAGAAAGGAGGCAGAGTCAGAAAGATACTGTGTAGCCCCACTGGAGACAGACACTGGAACTTTAGCCGGTAAGCCACAGCCATGTGGCAATATACTTATTAATAGAAAAGGGTTAAATTAATATGTAAGAGTTAGCCAATAAGAAGCTAGAGCTAATAAGCAAAACAGTTATTTAATTAATACAGTTTCTGTGTGATTATTTTGAGGCTCAGCAGCTGGAAGCCAAAATGTGACTCTCTCCTCCTACATCACTCTATATACTTTAGAAATGTTTGACTTTAAAAAAGTCAAAGATAGCTTTTTTAAAATGGAACTTAAAAGATATATTGCCTTGGAAAATGTTTTTGCTTTTGTTTCCACAGGAAACAAGAAGCTGTGGATTCATTCTTTGTTAACATGTATCTGGTTTGATCAAGGAAGAAAGTCTTAAACTTGACAAGTGATATCTACCAACAAAGATTACTGCTGATCCTCCAAGGACTTGGACATTTTCTCAAAATTTTGTCAGGGACCCTAAAGATGCTTCACTCACAGACAGCAGGAAGATGAGAAAATGATGTCCTCTTTCCCAAGATTTGGAGGGTATGAATGGTCTTTGGCAATTGGGTGGGTCATGGATGTTTGTTATATTTAGGGGTATATAGAAAAATAGTATAAAAAATAACCCTTAATCTCAGATACTTTGCATTAGCATGAATTCTGCTACTCCTGCTTAAAGGACTTTTGTATACTGATAAAAATTTAAAGTATTTTTTATTACTACACACTGTATAAATATTTCTAGTGTCATTAAAAGGATATTAGTATATTGATATAAATTTAAGGTTAATTTTGTTATAATATACGAGTTGAAGTATTTTGCCTATGTAATTCATTTAAAAATATAAGGTAAAATTCTAGTTATTGAAAGTAATATAAACTATTTAGGATAATCAAGAAACATAGGTTAGTAGTTAGCCATTTATAACAATCAAATTTGTAGATATGTTAGGGGTGTTTTCTATATCATTCAGAGATATATCTTAGGTACATGAACTGTTTTCAAATATATTAAAGACTTGCAAAATATGATTGGTGTGGGAAATCCTTCTGTATATGTGTTGCTTTTATTGGTTAATGAATAAAAACTGTTTTGACCAGTGGCTTAGCAGAATAGAACAAGGTGGGATATAGGAGGAAATATACAGGAGGAAAGATATAGGAGGAAAGATGGTAGAGTCAGTAAGATACCATGTAACTGCCAAAAGGAGACAGTTGCCAGAACTTCACCAAGTAAGTCACATCTTGGCAATAAACAGATTAATAGAAATGGGTTAATTTAAGATATAAGATCTAGCTAGCAATACATTTAAGTGATTGGTGAAGCAATGATTTAATTAATATATTTTCTGAGTGATTAATTGATTAAATCAGGTCTGAGTAGCTGGGAAATGGACAAGCACATTCTGCCAACATATGATATTTAAAATACTGTGTTACCTTAGAATTTTCATGGCAATGAGACACATCTGCTCTTGGCAACACCACTTTACTTCATAAAAGGATGACGGGCATCATATAAATTCTATAGGAACTCTATAAGAGTTTGCATTCATTGTGCCAAGATTAACCACAGGACAAAGAAACTGTTTTTGCCTTGACAGCTTGACTATGTGCTATGTAGACTGGACAGGTAGGACCCGAAGGAAAGTGACTGCTGAACTTTGCCAAAACAAAGGAGTACAGTCCGTCGAACTTCCTTCTTCCCAGAAGAGTCTGCCAGATATTCTGCAAGATACTAAGGAAAGTGATTGCTGAACTTTACCATTGCAATGAAGGACGTTCCTTCAAATTTTTCCTTCACTGAAAAGTATTCCTGATACTCTAGATGTGTAGATTAAATATGAATGCCCCAACATTACAGAGAAACTTTGGGTGACTGTCTGGGCAGTCAGATCTCTCTGTCATTTCTAGAGTCTTGAAAGATGCTTACAATGTATTTTCTGTTTACTTAGCTAATATTAATTTTTCTAATATTAATTCCTCCTGGCATCTTTGATGGAGTTGAAGACTAGATAGTTATAGTTGCAGTGATCTTTAATTATGAAAGAAAGAAATTTAGGTACAAAACTTAGGGATTCACTAAGAAAAGATAGGTAATGTAGTATTTTCTCTGAAATTGTTAAGTGGAAATGGACTTGGCATTGTGAATATAAGTATTGCCTTTATGTATTTGCATATATTTATTGTACTTATTGTATATAGTTTTCCTATGCTAGTTAAAACCTTTTATCTTTATGTAGACAATAAGGGGAAAGTGTTGTAGAATATTATGTTAATGTGCATTACATTTGTTTATGCTGTGATACATTTATTTAATGATGTAAAGTTGTGTTGCTTTTATTTATGGTGCATTTGTTTAACTCTGTGAAGCTCTAATTCTTTGCCTGTCTAAAACACCTGATGGTCTAAAAAGAGCCATTACTAAGATAGGAAAAAGGATAGGCAGGGCTGGCAGGCAGAGAGTATAAATATAAGGAAAAAATCTGGAAAGGAGGAACAAGAAAGAACAAGGATAGTACGATGCTAGGGTTCAGCTATCTAGCCACCAAGCCAGCCATGGAATAAGAGTGAAAGTAAGATATACAGAAGTAAGAAAAGGAAAAATTCCAGAGACAAAAGGTTGATGGAATAATTTTAGATTAAAAAAAACTGACTAGAAGCAAGCCAAGCTAAGATTGGGCATTTCTAAGTAAGGATAAGCCTCCATATATGTATTAATTTGGGAGCTCAGAAGTGGGGGCCCCACAAGAGCAAAGAGCTAAAGAGCCAAAGAATAAAACAACCAACAACAATTTGGCATTCCATTGTGGGGCTAGAGTAAAAGAAAATCCAACAATAGCATAGTTTAAGGCTTCATTATACTTTTCTTCAAATGTAACAAGTATTTTAAAATTACTGCCTTTATTTTGGTGATTATAATACAATCTACTCATTTCCTCTTTTCGTTTTTCCCTTCCAATGCTTTCATATTCTCCTCCTTGATCAGTTTTAATACATAATGATTTTATAAGTATACTCACTATCATTATCTCCCTTTGCTCCCTTTAATACCCATCTCCTTCACTTCTTAACTTCTCTTCCTTAGCCTACTTCCTTTTCTGTGCTAATGTCATGAAGATAGATAGATGATAGATAGATAGATAGATACATACATACATACATACATACATACATAGATACATAGATAGATATATAGATACATAGATAGAGAGGCAAATATATGCATATATATCTATATAACATAGGATCCACTAACAATAATTAATATTACTTTTGGCTTTTTAATTTTTTCCTCATATCATTAGATTAAATTTTATTTAACATGATGTTCAGTTGAATTCCTTTTTTAGAAAACACTGTGATTTCATTCTTCCTGATTACTAAGTCAAAATACTTTATATGCATGCATACTAAATTTTTCTTACCCATTTTTCTATTGACAGGCTCACAGTTTGATTGATTAACTTAGCATTGTGGATAATGAAACAAGTCTAAATATTCAGTTATCTCCAGGATATGCTGACTTAGAGTTATTCATGTTTATACCAAGCAGTGGCCAAATTCACCCATATGGTAACTATGTCTTCATTTATTTTTACAGAAATTCAATGCAGATTTCCATAGTGGGTGAGCTAATTTAAAATTTAAGTAACAGTGCAGACTTGATTCCTTTTGTCTACATCCTCAAATGCACTTGTTTTCCTTATGACAACAGTTCTGAGTGGTTGGGTCAACGGAATCTAATGGTATTTTTAATTTGGACTTATATGATGTCACAGAATGTTGATTTTTTTTCCTTATTTGTACTTTTTTTTAAAAGAACTATATGCTAGCAACATTAGCCCATTTATTGACTGAGTTATTTTGTTTGGGTTATATTTTTAGTTTTTTACATATTCTGGGTGTTACTTATCACTTGATGAACATACAGCAATCAATGATTTTTCTCCTTTGTAGGATCCCTCTTCACTTGATGGTTTTCCAATAATATACAAAATTATTAACTTTTCTACATCAAACAGTGAACATGCTGTGAAAGATATCAATGAATATTCCCATATACGATATCTTAAATAAATTTCTTCGGGCAGAAAGAACTGGTAAAAGTCAAGCCAACCAAAGGAGGTGAATCTCCTGTCTGCCAGTGCATCTGCTCCCCCAAGTCCAATTCTGTTTCTCTGGACCACTCCCTAGGCCCTCACCTTCCAAACTCATTATCAGCCCTGCTGCTGTGCCCTGGCCCAAACCCAGGCAACTTCCACCACTCAGGTACAGATAAGCCCAGTCAGTCCAGGCAAGTAAACTGCTTGCCTGAGGAGCTGAAATTCCCACTCAGAAGTTCTGTTTTCAAGGACCATTCTCATAGCCCATGCTGTCCCATCTGAAGGCAAGCCTCTCTAGTGGGCCATGCTCCAACTGAAGGTAAACTTCTGCCACTCAAGCTCAAGCCACATGTGTCAGTACAGGGGCCAGTCACACTAACTTAAACATACTTTAGCTGCTCCAGACCAGACCACACCATTCAAAAGAACAGACACCCACAGTTTTAAGAAAGCCAAGCTAACCACCAGAAGACTGACTCCCATCTTCAACAGAGACTCCTTACTAGATCACAGGTCACAGCAGCCGCCAGAAGTATAGACCTTAATGACTAGAAAATGAAAGAGGAAGGAGAAACCAAGGAACAAAGCACCTATCCAACAAAGACAAACTCTGAATCAAGGATGAGAATTAATAATTCCAAACACATAACAAAGAAGCAGTGTTAAAAGCTTCAAGGGAAAACAGCTAAGTAACATGTAAAGGTAGAACTATGAAAATTACACCCAATTTCTCAATAGAGACTAACTATCAGAAGGGACTGGACAGATGTCTTGGAGAATCTTTGAGACCACAGATGCCATCTCTGATTAAAATACCCAGCAAAATTTTCCATCACCATAAATGGAGAAAAGAAGACATTTCATGGCAAAATCAAATTTAAATAGTATCTATCTACAAATACAGCCCTAAAGAAAGTATTAGGAGGAAAACTCCAACCAAAAGAAGTTTGATACATCCCTGAAAATATGGGAAATAGAAAATCTCACGACAGCAAAATCTAAAGAAGAGAAACACCCACACACATGCATGTGAGCACACACACATGCACACACACATTCTCACCACCAAAAACAACCAGGAATAAACAGTTCGTGCTCATTACTATCTTTCAATATCAGTGGACTCAATTTTGCAAATAAAAAGAAAAAAGCTAACAGAATGTGTATGCATTCTGTCCTTCTGCTGCATACAAGAATCACACCACAACTTCAAAGATAGACATAAACTCAAAGAAAATGGTCAGAAAATGATTTTCCAAATAAATGGACCAAACAAGCAACCTATCCTAATATCTAACAAAATAGACTTCAAACCAAAATTAATTAAAAGATATGGAAAAGAACATTTCATGCTAATTAAAGAAATAAATCTACCAAGATGATATTTCAAATCTGGACACATATGCCAGAATTGCAAGGGTCTCCACAATTGTAAAAGAAACATTATTAAAGCTTAAATCACATATTGAAACCTACACATTAATAATGGCAGACTTCACCATCCCGCTCTCACCATTGCACAGGTCATCCAGCTAGAAACTAATCACAGAAATAATGGAACCTTAAGACATAAGAACTTAAGACTTAAATGGACCTAATAAATATCCATAGAACATTTCACCCAAATGTAAAAGAGTATTCCTTCTTATCAGAAGTTTATGGAACATTCTCCAAAGCTAAATACATAATCATTCACAAAGTAAGTCTCAACAGATAAAATAAAAGTAAAATAATCCTTGTGTTCTATCAGACCACCATTGGTTAAAGTTGAGTTTCAATACCTACAGACATTTAAAAAAATTCTACAAATGCATAGAAACTGAGCAATTCTCATCTGAATTACCACACGATCAAGGAAGAAATTAAGAATGGAATTAAAGACTGCCTCTAATCCCATGAAAATTAATGCAAAACAGATCCAAACCTATGGGACATAATAAAATCTGTGCTAAGAGAAAAGTTCATAACTTCAAATTCGACATAAAGAAATTAGAAAATTCTCATGTCAGTGAACTAGCAGCAACTCTAAAAGATCTAGACCAAATGAAGGCAAGAATAACCAAATTAAGGGCTGAAAGCAATAAAATTGAAATAACTAGAACAGAAAAATGAAGAATTGGTGATACAAAGAACTGGTTCTTTGAGAAATTCACCAAGATAAGCAAACACTTGTCTAAACTAAAAGCCAAATTGAGAATGCTGAAATTAACAAAAGTCAAAATGAAAAAGGGGACATCACAACAAACACCAAAGAAATCCAAAGGATCATTAGATAATAATTCAAAAATATATACTCCACAAAATTGGTAAGTCAAAAAATAAACAATTATCTAGAGAAATACCATTTACTAAAGTTAAATCATGATCAGATAAACAATTTAAATAGATCTATAAACTGGTAAGGAAATCAAAACATTCATTACAATTCTCCTAACAGCACAACAACAACAACAACAAAAAACAAACAAACCAGATCCAGGTAGTTTTAAGCAGGATTCTACCAGACTGTCAAAGGAGAGCCAATACCAATAATCTACAAGTTATTCCACATAATAAAAACAGAAGGAACATTGCCAAATTGATTTTATGGAGCCAAAGTCGCCCTGATAACTAAACCACACAGACTCAACAAAGAGAATTAAAGACCAATTTCCCTCATGAACATAGGTGCAAAAATACTTAATAAAATATTTGCAAAGTGAATACAAGAACACATCAAAAAGTTTAATCATTATGATCAAGTGGGCTTCATTGCAGATATGGAGGGATGGCTCAGCCTATGATCTCTCATTGTAATCTGCCATATAAACAACCTGAAAGAAACAAAACCCACATGATCAGCTCAGATATTGAAAAAGCCTTTGACAAGATCCAACAGGTGTTCATGATAAAAATCTTACAGAGATCATGGTTACAGGGAACATACCTATGCATTATAAAAACATCATCAGGAAGCCTATAGCCAATATTTTATTACTTGGAGAGAAATTCAAAGCAATTCTACTAAAATCAGGGACAATACAAGGCTATTCACTTTCCCCATATCTATTCAAAATAGTTCTTTAAATTTTAACTACAGAAATAAGACAACTAAGGGAGATTAAGGGGATACAAATTGGGAAGGAAGAAGTCTAACCATCTCTATTTGCAGATATGTTATTATTCATAAGTGACACAAAATTGTATTGGGGTATACCTACAATTCCTAAGCACTATCAGTAGAATGATTGGATACAAAATCATCTCAAAAATGTAGTAACCCCATGACAAACAAATGATAAATGGGCTGACAACAATGTCAGTGAAATAAAATCATACATAATTAGTCACAAATAATATAAAATACTTTTATCTAGTTTCAACAAAGCAAGTGAAAGTCCTGTGTGATGAGAGCCTCAATTATTTGAAGAATGAAACTGGAGAAGTTATCAGAAGATGGAAAGCTCTCCCATACTCATAGATCAGTAAAATTAACATAATAAAAATGTTTATTTTACCAAAAGAAATCTACAGATTCAATAAAATGTCCATAAAAATTCCATCACAATCTTTAGCAAACTTTAGAAGAACCATACTCAACATCATTAGGAAAAACAAAAAATTCAGGATAGCTAAAAAAGCCTGTCCAATAAAAGAACTTCTGAAGGTTTCACCATCCCTGATATCCAGAGCTACTACAGAAAGACCCTATCAAAGGACAAAAGCACATACCAAAAAATGAGAAAAGATCTTCATCAAACCCACATCTGAATGATGGATAATATCTAACATATAGAGAACTCAAGAGACTAGATATCCAGAAAAAAACACAAATAATCCAATTATAAAATGGGGTACAGGTCTAAACAGAGAATTATCAACAGGAGAAACTCAAATGGCTGAAGGACATTTAAGGAACTGTTCAACATCCTTAGCCAGCAGGGAAATGCAAATCAAAACTACATTGTGATTCCATCTCACAACTGTCAGAATGGCTAAGATCAAAAACACAAATGAAAATTCATGCTGGATAGGATGTGGAGCAAGGGTAACATTTCTCCCCTGCTAGTTGTAACGCAAACTTGTACAGTAATTTAGGAAAATAATCTGGCAGTTTCTCAGAAAATTGGGAATTGAGCTATGTCAAGACACAGCTATAGTATTCCTAGTCATATACCCAATGGAGGCTCCATCCCACCTCATTGACAGTTGCTCAGCCATTTTTATTGCAGCTTTATTTTTACTAGTTAGAAACTAGAAACAATCTAGATATCCCTCAACTGGGGATTCAGTAAAGAAACTGTTATGTTGCATGGAGTGGTCACTTGTTTGGTTCCCTGCTGCCCGGCTAGCTTAGACCCAAAATAATCACACAGAAACTATATTATTTAAAATATTACTTGGCTTATTAGCTCAAACTTCTTATAGGCTAGCTCTTACTTTTTAATTTAACCCATCTCCATTAATCTGTGTATTGCCACATAGCAGTGGCTTACTGGCAAAATTTCATCATGTCTGACTCTGGTGGCTGCTCCATGGCATCTCTCTGACTGTCCTTTTTCCTCCCAGGATAAAGTCTAGCTTCCTCTGCCTAGTTCTGTTCTTCTCTGCCATAAGCTCAAAGTAGTTCTTTATTCATTAACCAATAAAAGCAACACATAGACAGAAGGACCTCCCACACAATTTCCCCTGTTCTGTTAAAACCAAAAGAAAGGCTTTAACTTTAACTTAGTAAAATTACATATAATAAAATAGGTATCAAGCAAGAATTACAGTTACAATATTTATATCTACATTATCTTTTATCATATCTGATGAAAACTATAACTATCTATCTATCCTTCAACTTTATCAAAAACTCCAGAAGGATATAATATCACCTAAGTAAACAATAAGTTTATTTTAATCAACTTTCAAAACTCTAGAATTGACAGGGACATCTCACTACATGGACACTCTTCCAAAGTTTTACTGTATCATTGGGACATCCATCTTTAGTCTACAGGCCCAGAGTATCCAGCAGACTTTTTCACAAAGCAGGAAATTTCAAAGACAGTTCCACCTATATTGGCAGTATGTCTGTCATATTTTTGTTTCCTGCAGAATGTCTAGCAGAGTCTTTCATGAATCAGGAACCCTGAAAGATAGTTTAACCTTTAGGCAAGTTCAGCAGTCATTTTTCTGTGGGTCCTGCATGTAAAGTTTATGCAGCCAGGCAAGAGCAGTTTCTTTCCCAAATGGCTAGCAAACTCCATAAGGAGCTTGATGCTCATCTTCCACTTTAAGTTGATTGGTGCTGTCAGGAGCAGATGTGCCTCATTGTCATAAAATGTCCTAAGTTCTTTAAACATTTAAGGGCCATATTCTGGAGGTCTTGAAAGATTTGAAGAATATCTAACTAACTGAAATATATCTCTAAATATCTAGAAAACCTAACTAACATTACTACAATCTTGACTATTTACACAGTGGGCTATTACTCACCTTTAAAAAAACAACACCATGAAATTTTCAGGTAAATAGATGGAACTAGGAAGAATCATCCTGAATGAGAGAACTCAGATTTAGAAAGAAAAATGAGGTGTGTACTCTCTCATAAGTGGATACTAGAGTAAAGTAAATGAGAGTCATACTACAATCAACAGACCCAGAGAAGATAAGTAACAAGGAGTGCTCAAAGGGGTGATTCATAAATTTCACTGTGAAGGATGAATAGATTTGACATTGTCAGAGGATGGAGGAAGGTTCTAAAAAGGGGTGGAATGATCAGAACAGGAGGGATCAGATAGAGAGAGGATAAAGGGAGTTGGTACTAGAGAGAAAACTGAAAATGGAGGCCTCTCTGGGATGAACTAGAGACTCAGAGCAATGAAAACTCTGAGAAATCTGTGAGGGTGGCCCTAATACTCCTAAAAATGGAAGATTGAACTGGCCATCTCATATAACCAGGCAAGACTTCCAGTGGAGGGACTGAAATAGCAAAGTAGCCATAAACATTTCAACCTACAATTTGCTCAGACTACAAGACATACTAGGCTAAGGATGGTGAACAAATTATGGGAGTGACCATCTAATGTTTGGCCAAGCCTGAGACACATATCCTAAAAGGGAGCTCATTCCAATGGTCCCAGAATCAGGATATCCCAGAGCTCTACTATAGAGCAACAGCAACAAAAGTCAATGATATGATTCTTAATGATATTCTGTTATACACTTTTTCTTAGCCCAATGGTCATCAGAGAGGCTTCACAGAGAAAGGATGAAAAGAGATATAGATTCATACCCAGCATTAGTCTGAGCTTGGGGAATCTGCCTGAAGAGGGGGAGAAATGATGATAGGAGTCAGTGAGATCAAAGGCTCCACAAGAATACCCAGATTCAACAAATGTTGGCTAATAGGGTCTCACAGAGAATGAACTGACAACCTGGGAGCCCCCATGGCACTGACCTATATCCTCTGTATATATGTGATAATGATATAATTTGGTCTTTTTGTGACATTCCTAACAATGAGAGCAGAGGCTGTCTATTGATACTGTTGCCTGCTTTTGGTAATCATTCCTCTTTCTAGACTGCCTCATCCAGGATAAATAGAAGAGGAAGCACTTCTATTGTAACTTAATACACCATGGCTGGTGGATATCCATGATAGGCCAGCTCATATCTGAAGAGAAACAGAAGAAGGAAACTATGGTGGGTGCAGAGGAGAAGGGGATAAGAACTTGGAAGAGAGAAGGGAGGAAAACCTTTGGATGTAAAATAATTAGGAAACAAACAAATAAATGAACAAAAATTTCTATGGAATAGACCTAATTAAATAAGCTAAAGACTACTACAGCTTTATTTTATAATTATAGAACACTAAAGAAAGAAATTGAAAAAGACAGTAGAAGATTAGTTATTCCAAATTAAATTTAAAGTATATCTAGGTATGATTTTGAAGTCACTGTAGACACCAATAAATATTTTATATAGATGATAAAAAGTTCTTTTACATTATTTCAGAGCAGTGTTTTCTTTTAGACACATCTCAGAGCCACTCAGTGCTACTCTACTTTCAAGTAATAGAGTAAATATTTGTTGAGGACTCTAGTTCACATTCTATTAGTATCAATTTATTGGAATAAGACAAGTTTATACTATATGACCTTAATTTTAATGAACTAGGACTGCAAGCAGGTTATTAGAGCTATTACTTTTTAATTACTTCAGTAACATTCTAATACCATTAATTCAGTCATTTTTTCAGATACTAACTTAAATCCAGTTGAGAATCCTGCCTGTGTGCAATAAGAGGCCACTTGTTTGTTTCTGATTGTGCAACCTATAAATAACCACACAGAAACTACATTAATTAAATCACTGCTTGTTTCATTAGTTCTAGCTTCTTATTGGCTAACTTGCATCTTAATTTAACCCATTTCTATTAATCTGTGTATTATTGGAAAGTTTCCAATATGTGTCTGCCTCTGGCAGGGCTACATGGCTTCTCCCTGACAACACTTTCTTTCTCCCAGAATTTAGTTTAGTTTTCCACACCAGAAAATTTTTTTTCTGTGCTGCTCTGCTATAGGCTCAAAACAGTTTCTTTATTAACCAAAGGCATTTTCAGCATACAGAGGAGAATCCTACATCACCCCCCCTTTCCAGTTTAAATAAAATAAATATTTAAATTTAACATAGTAAAATTATATAACCAAACAGATATCAAGAAAGAATTACAGTAAATATTTATATCTACTTGACCTTTCATCATAACTAAGGAAAACTATAATTATAACTATCTATTCATGAACTCCATCAAAGACTCCAGAAGGATATAATATTACCTAAGTAAACAGAAAGTGAATTGTAAGCAACTTCCAAAACTCTAAAATTAACAGAGACATCTTGCTGCCTAGACAGTTACCTAAAGTTCTACTTTATCTTTGGAGCATCAATCTTCAGCCTACAGGCCCATAGTATCCAGCACATATTTCTATGAAGCAGGAAATTTCAAAGACAGTTTCACATATATTGGCAGTTTTTCAGTCACTTTTTTTCAGTGTCCTACAGAATGTCTTTCAGACTCTTTCATGAATCAGGGAACCTGAAGGACTGTCTCACTTTGTTTAGGCAACTTTTGTAGTCATTTTCTTTCTGTGAGCCCTATAAGTCCAGTTCAAATGACATAACTTCGAGTAGTCCAGGCGAGTGTAGTTTCTTCCCCAAATGGCTAACAAACCCTATGAAGAGATTCTTCGATGCCCATCTTCCCCTTGAAGTTATTAGTGCTACAAGGAGCAGATGTGTCTTATGTCATAAAAATTCCTGCATTTTTAAACATTTTAAATGCCATATTCTGTAGTCTTTGAATGGTTTAAAGAATGCCTATCCATCTGAAATATATCTCTGTACATCTATAAAATCTAACAAACATGACTACAACTTGACTATTATAGATGATTATCTATTAACCTATATTTCTTAATTATACATTACATTTTTAAATGGTCTGGGCAAACACAATACCATAATGATGTGGGAGTCCCCTCTGTGTGCTTCAATTATCATTAATGAATAAAGAAACTGCTTTGGACCTATAGTAAGGCAGAACTTAGATAGGGAGGAAAAACTAAGATAAATGCTAGGAGAAATAAAGACAGAGTCAGAGTGATGCCATGTAGCCCTGCCAGAGACAGATGCTGGAACTCTAGCTGATAAGTCATAGCCATGTGGTGACACACAGATTAATAGAAATGGGCTAAATTAATATAAGAGTTAGCCAATAAGAAGCTAGAGCTAATAGATCATGAAGTGATTATTTTGGGTCTAAGCTAGCCAGGTGGCCAGGAACCAACAATTGGCCCCTTCTCCAACAAATTAGCATGCCAACATGGTAGATAAATCCATGTAAACCTGAGAGAGATTCAAAAGGAGTTATACCCACAAAATACAGAGTTTAACACAACTTCTTGCTATTTGCTGGTGGTGTGCTGCACCTTCTTTAAGAGAGATCTTACTGATTCAGCGGTAGTAGCAGCCACATTGTTTCAAAACAGCAGCTTCCTGGCCATGGGCTGTGCTGTTAGCACAAACTCTAGCTCTTTTGGGAGATAGAGCATTTGGATGGGGTTTGTGAGCAGATGCTGCAGCTTGCTTAACGGTGACATGGACCAGCTGTGTGCCTGAAAGTGGGGCTGTGTTCGTGGCTCTCAGTGTGTGAGCATCTCTGTCATGCTGGAAAGGGTGGGCAGGCAGGAAGTAACATATATACCATAATAATGGTGCAGCTTAAGTTTTAAGACATGCTTAGCATTTTAAAAAGTGCTCCTGGACAGTAAAAAATAACAGATATTCAATAAAGACAAATTCAGAAAGCATTCTAAATGAGTCACAATGTTAGATAAATATACGTAGGCTTGGAAGAAAGAAGGAAAAGAGTATAGAGAGTCATAAAATAAAGTTAATGCTTTAAAAAAGGGTAAAGTCTTTAAAGAGACAGAATACAGATAGTCATAGATTAAAAGGAGTAAAGAAAATAAGCTATGTAAAAATGGAAAATTCACAGAGAGTCTGGATTGTGTATATTATTGTGTTATCCTTAATATTTTCGTCAGTGAATGAGCAAAGTACAGAGAGACATTTTATTGTATGGGCTGCTAAGCTAACTGGCATGTATATTATAAAGGAATCATGATTTCCAAATTTGAGTCTAAGGATATGTTGCTTTGGAAAAGATGTTCTTCTTTTGTTTCCACAGAATAAAAGAACCTGAGAATTGGTTACAGACCAATATGGTTTGATGAAAAAAAAAAAAACCCTGAAACGTTGCTGTGAACAACCCCATGAAGAAAATACTTTGCCCAATAAACAGCAGGAAGCAGTTTGGACAAACTATGCCCATATTACCAAATATTGTTTATAAATTTTTGTTTACATTTAAAGGGGGATATGCTATAGAGATTTGCACTGGTATGAGTCTTGATTTATTGGTACAAATTGAAGAAAAATTTTGTTATATGTTTTTCTGATCTTGATTAAGATATTGTGTTTGTGTAGCTCATTTAAAAATGTAAAGTATAATTAATAAATATAAGTTAATAGATACTCATCTATAATAGTCAAGCTTGTAACAGGTTAGTTAGATTTTCTAGATGTATAGATATATTTCTGTTAGATAGGTATTCTTCAAATCTTTCAGAGACCTTCAGAATATGGCATTTAAAATGTTTTACTAACTTACGACTTTTCATAACATTGAGAGACATCTGGTCCTGGCAGCACAAACTACTTTAAGTGGAAGATGGGCTTCGAACAGGCTCCTCCTTATGGAGTTGATTGAAACTGGACCTGCAGGATCCACAGAGAAATGACTGTTGAACTTGTCTAAAGATGAGACCATCCTTAGGGTTTCCTGCTTCCTGAAAGAGTCTGTGAGACATTCTACAGGATACAGAAGAAAGTGACAGACAAACTGCCAGTATAGATGGAACTGTTTTTGAAATTTTCTGCTTTGTGGAAAAGTCTGGTGGATACTATGAGCCTGTAGGCTGAAGATGGATGCCCCAATGGTACATAAAATCTTTGTGTGACTGTCCAGGCAGCGGGATGTCTCTGTCAATTCTAGAGTTTTATAAGTTGCTTACAATGTACTTCCTGTTAACTTAGGTAATAACATATTTTTCTAGAGTCTTTGATGGAGTTGAAAAATTTGTAGTTATAGTTATAGTTTTCTTAGTTATGATAAAAGATAAAGTATATATAAATATTGTTATATATAATTTTACTATGTTAAAGTTAAAGCCTTCCTTTGTTTAAACAGAAAAGGGGAGGTGATGTGGGAATCCCCTCTGTGTGTTGTGATTACACTTAATGAATAAAGAAACTGCTTTGGACCTATATAGCAAGGTAGAACATAGGTAGGCAGGAAAAGCTAGATTGTATGCTGGGAGGAAGAAAAATGGAGACAGAGATGCCATGGAGCCACTGCTGGAGATAGATGTGCTGAAACATTGCTGGTAGACCATGACCTCTTGGTGATACACAGATTAATAGAAATGGATTAAATTAATATGTAACAGTTAACCAATAAGAAGGTAGAGCTAATGAGCCAAACAGTGATTTAATTAATACAGTTTCTGTGAGAGTATTTTGGGTCTAAGCTAGCCAAGCAGCTAGGATGATCAAGTGGATCACTCCTCCAACAGTGTTCCAATTTATAGAATTTTGAAAATAAAAATATGTACACAATACCATTGACACTTATTCAGGTTTTCAGTGGTCAACTGCCTTGAGCTCAGAAAAGGCGTGATTTAGTAATCACATATTTATTATATATTATGGCCATCATGGATATAGCTGCACAAATAAAGACAGGCAATGGACCAGCATATGTCTCTAAGAAAATGAAATATTGTTTTGCTTGTTATAAAGCATATTACAGGGATACCAAACAATCCTACAGGTCAGGCAGTCATATAAATATCAAATAGAAATATAAGTGATATGTTAAACAAACAGAAAGGGATGGAAAATACCCCCAGAAATAGATTGCACAATGCTTTATTAATCTTGAATTTTCTTAATGCTAATGAGAAAGAAACAACAAAAACAGAAAGACAATGGATAATAGAAAAAAACTTCTGAATTATATCAGCTAGTATGTTTCACGGATGTGCTTACCACACAATGGAAACCAGGAGATGTGCTATGTTGGGGAAGGGGTTTCGCTCTTGCTTACACAGGAGATGAGAAGACAACCTCAAAAAAGTTGGAGCAGGTTTCTATTCTTGTCCCTGCTGGAAAATATTCACCTTCAAAGAGTGGAGAGACTTTGCACAGCTAGATACCTAAAGATAAAAAGATTGCCAGCCAGAAAGAATCAATAAGCAAAGAGAAAGCTGTGTTATGATGCTGTATTATTTGCATGGTAAAATTTGATTATTTGTACACATATACATCTCTTCTTAAAAATAGGAGCTGACTTTGCTGTTGGACAATGGCTATCCTTCTCTAAATCCAAGCATGGTGTGAAAAGAAAAGTTCAGAATTTCTGTCTTATGTCAGGGTCATCTGGTATGGGACAAAAAGAAGATAGATTTTAAGGAAATATTTTACTTTTCTCCATGCTCATTTTGTTTATATCATATCTTTCATTGATTATATGTCTATATAAATAATGGTTAAGTTTTCTGCAATGAACAGTAGATTTTCCTTCAGTAATCTTTGAAGCTTCCAGGAAGAAGAAGGGGCCTCAAAACAACTCCTTCTGGTTGATATGATGTCATGATGCTGATAGAGCTACCATTGGACTGGTTTTGGGGTATACCTTCTTACAACTTTCTGGCCAGAACTCCAAATAAGAACTTCAAAACAAACAAATAAACAAAAGGCCCTATAGACTACACAAGTCCACTTGTAATTATACAAAACAGAAACCTTGAAACTTAACCAACATTTTACATCACCCCCATGACAGCAGGAAACAATTCTAGAAAGCAAAGTCCCCCTCTCCCATCAAAGTTTGTCCTCATTGTTAGAGATACCATTGAGGGGTTTATTATTACTTGCATAGTGTTAGGGGTTGAGGTGAAATTATGTAGGCCTAGAGATCAAAAAAACTTCTAATTGGCTAACTCTTACATCTTAGTTTAACCCATTTCTAGTAATCTGTATATCATCACGAGGCTGTGGCTTAGCAGTTAAATTTCTGGGAGTCTGTGTCTGGTGGGGCTACATGGCTTCTTTCTGACTCTGCCCTCTTCCTTCCAGGATTCAGCTTAGTTTTTCCTGCTTAGCTAAATTCTGCTCTACTATAGGTCCAAAGCAGTCCCTTTATTCATTAATGGTAATCACAGCATACAGAGTGAAATCCTATATCATCTCCCCTTTTCTCTTTAAATAACAAGGAAGGTTTTAACTTTAACATAGTAAAATTACATATAACAAAACAGGTATCAAGCAACAATTATAGTTACAATATTTATATCTACTTTATCTTTTATCACAACTAAGGAAAAGTATAACTATAATTATAAATTCTTCAACACCATCAAAGACTTCAGAAGAATATAATATTACCTAAGTAAACAGGATGTGCAGTGTAAAAACCTTCCAAAACTCTGGAATTGTAAGATACATCTTGCTGCCTGGAAAGTCACCCAATGTTCTTTTGTACTGTTAGAGCATCCATCTTCAGCCTACAGGCCCATAGTATCCAGCAGATTTTTCCATGAAGCAGTAAATTTCAAAGACAGTTCTACCTATATTGGCAGTTTGTCTATCACTTTCTTCTGAGTCCTGGCAGACTCTTTCATGAAACAGGAAACCCGGAAGATCATCTCATCTTGAACAAGTTCAGACGTAATTTCTCTGTGGTTCCTGCATGTCCAGTTCATTAAGCAGTCCGTGCAAGAGCAGTTTTTTGCCCAAATATCTAACCAACTCCTTGAGGAGGCTCTTTGATGCCCATCTTTCTCTTGAAGTGATTGGTGATGCCAGGAGCAGATGTGTCTCACTGTCATTCTAAGCTCTTAAAACATTTTAAATGCCATATTCTGAAGGTCTCTGAAAGATGTAAAGAATATCTTACTGAAATATTTCTAGCTTGGGGACCGGGAACCTCGCCCAACCAGCTTCCGCGGATTCATCTGGACCCTGTCCCAGCTGCACCCGAGCTCGGCCCACCCGGGCTGAGGCCTTGGGGGAAGGGCGAGTCCCCTGCTAGGGGGCCTCCTTTGTCCCACGGAGCCTAGTGGAGCGGAGCGGGCAACCCACAGTAGGCCTGCCCTTGGGACCGGGAACGTCGCCCAACCAACTTCCACGGATTCAGCTGGACCATGACCCTGGGAACCAAGCAGAGCCGAAGGGAACAGAGCAGGCAACTCTCAGAAGAGATGGGCAGGCGCCAATCAAAGAATTCGTCCAACAACCTGAAAAGCAACATGATAACACCAGAATCCACCGATTATGGAACAGGAAAGCCCGAGCAACCTATCCCAGATGAAGTAGAAGAAATTAACTTTAAAGGTAGCTTTATGAAAATTATACAGTCCTTTAAAGAAGAGGTAAAAAACTCCTTTATCGAAAGGGATGAGAAAACTAACAAAAAGTTAGAAGAAATGAATAAATTCCTCAAAGATACCCTAGAAAACGAAGAAAAAGCAATCAAACAGATAACTGAAACAGTTCAAAACTTGAAAACTGAAATGGAGGCAATGAAGAAAACACAAACCGAGAGATGGCGGGAAATGAAAAATCTGGATACACGAATGGGAACCACACAGACAAGTATAACTAACAGAATACAAGAGATAGAAGAAAGAATCTCAGATGCAGAAGACACGATAGAGAAAATAAACTCAGTGATAGAAGAAAACAACAAAACCAACAAATTCGCAACACAAAACATCCAGGAAATATGGGACACCATGAAAAGACCAAATCTAAGA